>VWYH01010932.1:0-10494 GCA_013399365.1 Pampusana beccarii
CTGGATTTTCCAGTAACTAGAACCAGTCTCCCCTTTTTGCTCTAGTTCAAAATCCAGGTGGTTTTTCAAAACTCCTCACACACACACACACACACACACACACCAGCTCCAGACTTACACTCCCCAGACACCTGGCTTACCAAAGTTCCAGTCTTTCCAACACTTATCTTTCCACCAAACTTTTCAGAAACCTACCTCAAACGTCAGACATTCTTCCAGCTTCTGACACCCCCCTGCTGCTTCTTGCTCCTCCACTTCTGATATTTCTTCCTTCCCCTCCTCTTTCTCCTCTCACAACCCCCTGCTGCAGCTCCTAAACCATTTCCCACACTCTCTCCTTGAGTCCTTTCTGACTTTGCAAGACAAGCTTCAAAACTCAGCCCAGCACCAGCCATCAGAGGCACAAACAACTTGCCCTTCTCCAAGGCAGCCACTTCATACTCCCATCTGATAGGATATCACTGCAACAGTTGCTGGTTTGGTTTGTTTGTTTTTGTTTGTTTTGTTTTTCCCAATAGGCTCTAATTAAAATAAGTAGAGAGCCTGTAGGTGCTAAGCATCCTGGCCCTAAATGGAGTTAGGTTTGTTACAAAAAAAAAAGAAAATACACCTGGGCTTCAATTTTCTCTAGTAATCTTCCTAGGACTATACACAGCATGACCATACAAGCCCTGACACTTTCTACAGTTACCTACTGAAATAGGGACATTTGATCATCAAAATAAACTCCCCCTGCTTTCCCCAAACACACTGAAGAGAATTTAAAAAACAAAAAGCAACAAAAACCCAAAGCATCCTACAGCTGCTCCCAACACTGCAGCAATTATACTCCTCAGCATTATACCTCAACAAACTCCTCCTGTGCTGCTTAGCCAGCTGAATATGAATTACAAGCACTGACAAGACTGAGATGATGGGGTTGAAGCTAGATGTGTGTGTGCGCATGTGTGTGTTTTTAAAGGAAATAAGTTTATGAGGCCAGCCTGAGGCTTCTCAGTCATCTTTCCTATCCCCTAGCCATTTATTTTTTAATACAACACTAGAGAAAGTGGATGGCAAAAATGTAAAGGGGTGGTGCTCAATGCATGGAGGCTTGCAGCCCCCCTTAGTTGCTCTGCAGCCTCTAAAAATGTGGGCTTTGGTTAGAAGATGTTCTGAGATGGATACTTATTCTATTTATTGGAAAGAAATAATTCGTGTAGGTGCTTTGTATCTGCAATTTCTATGTGCTAATTGACAAAACAGAGCTTAGATGGGAAATAATCTTCTATCTATTATGTCAAGACATACAGTGAAGTTATATTAACTAAAATGATGTCAGACACAGTAGATAGATATATATATATATATANGAATTGTTTGGGGACACTTTGCTACCAACCAGCACTGTTCAGCTGCAGAAGTCTGCCCTTGCAGATTTAACCGCCTGAGCTTTCCTGGGGATTTTGGAGTCCTGAACACAGCTTCCTGGATTGTGAGCATGCGTTTGTGTTCTAAGGATTGAAGACTCTATCCCTCAAAACAGCAGCAAACCACACATTAAGATACTACTATCTCTTTAAGAGACATGGTAGAAAACTCTCTCTAGTTAAGCCAAGCCAAGAACTCAGGCTATTGTCTCAAAAGTAATTATATGATCTTGGAAACCTAATTGGGATGGGTTCAATCCTAACTTCAATTATAGGAATTTCTCTTTCCCAGCTATAAAAATGAAGTGCCCAATAATAGCAATAACGCATTACTCTACAACCACATTAATGCCACAATATTAAACATAAAGTCTAGTAGGAGAGGACCTAAGTTGGATGCAGGAACATTAATCTGATCCACTTTGAAAACTTCATGTTTTGTGGAGAAATTTAATAAAAAAATATGTAACAAATTACATGCTTAACAGGATGAAAGTACATTACATTTGCAATGCAACTAACTGAGCAATTAACGTACGCTGAAGTCCTGGTGAGGTGCGGAAATGACCTTACAACCATTGAGATTGTAAAGAAGGTACGTATTTACAGCACTGGACACACGGGGGAATAATTTCCACCTAAGACGTGTGCAAATTTCCAGTAGCTGTGAGCTTGGTTAAATGCTGTAAAGTGTTACATATTCATGAAAGTTCTAGGAACGCCTATACATATTCATAACCTGTCCCCGAGAAGGCAGTTCTTATTACAATGAGTTCCGGGAAATCATTTCCATAGTCTCCACCTTCGGCCCCTCCTGGTTGTGCCTGCGCAGTGATCGTGAACCTGGGTTGTCTTCTTTATACACGCTCACCTCTGGCCTGATGTGCTGAGTTCGCTGGGACTCAGACCGCTGAGTTGGTTAGAACTGGCATATCTCCTGTCCTGTGCCCAAGTTTCTGTTATCTAGTTCACCCAAGGATGCACCCAAGGTTTGTTTTTTTTTTATCTTTGCAAGGCCTGTAAACTTTTGTTTCTCTTACAAGAAGTTACACAAAGCTAAGCAAGACTAGGCAATTGTGATGTGGGTTAAAAGTTAGCTCTCTAAGTGTTAGCTCCTTAGTTCTTTAAGTGTTAGTTAGTTAATTCCCCATATCACTGGTTTTGCTTAGGATACCGTTGACATTAAGAGAAGGGTTATAAGAGACGTGCAGTTGGAGATACTTAATGAAGGGAGCCTGAGGGAAGAGAATCCTTCTGTTGGCATATACTGGATTGGAAAGATTTAAAAAAAGGGCTGAAGAAACATGCCTGAGTAGGAATAGGGTTGCACCAAAAAGATAAGACCTTTTGGGGCATAGATCATTATACTGAGGAGACAGCATTTGGAAGAAGGTCTGGAGAACATGTGTTTGAGGATGCTAAGCAGGCGTAGCATGGTATGAAGAATCTGGTAGTTACCCTGTTTAAGAACAGTTGGTGGAACTGAGTAGCTGCTGGTCGACAATGGGCAAGACATGGGGGGGGAAGCACTCGTACCAGAGGACAGGGTATTTCCAAATTGTTCTTCACCCCTCTGATCTCTCCTGTCCTCCTTCATGCCCTGTTGTGGCCATCACCAAGCAAGCATTTTGCTCATTCTAACCTAAGATATTCCACAGGAGACATTCAAAACCTGCCTGGACATGATCCTGTGCGATCTGTTCTGGTGACCCCGCATTAGCAGGTGGGTTGGACTAGATGATCTCCAGAGGTCCCTTCCAACCCCAACCAGTCTGTGATTCTGTGACTTTAACAAGGGCTTTCAGGTATTCTGAAGAGGGCCCTTCTCACAGCCCTGTGTTCCCTCAGCACCAGTACACCAACAGCCTCCATCTTAAGGCCCACTGCCATCCTTGACGCAAAGAACAGATCCCACTCTACTTCTTCCCGGGCACACCTCACCTGTGAGGTGAGCTGGACATGTTTTACAGTGGGCTACGCTGGGCAGGGCTGGTTTGGTCTGGCCTGGACTGCCCCCGGCCCCTCAGCTTGGCATCTCTGTCACTCACCTCACAGCCCTACTGTGAGTTGTTTGCAGTGGCTGCCACTACTCCAGCACAACAGGTTCCATGCCTGCAGTCAGACAAACGTTTTTTTCAAGTAAGCAAGATAATCCACCAACTCAGATTGTTGGGATTTAAAGGCATTGACTTTCCTCATCCTCAGGTGCTAAAACTATAATTATTCACAATATCTTGCACTATGTACCTGTACAAAAAAAACGACGAGGGAAACAAGCAGTCGACTCAATATGAGTGATAAAGCAAGCTTCAACTTTATTCGGGCTTTAGACACATACTTATACTCTTTCTATAATTATGCCTACTAGTCATTACATGATTGGCTTAAGCTCTAAAGATCATATTTGCATGTTCCTCCTACTTGCGGTTTAGCTACTAGGGTTCCTCCTCATTCCATCCAGCTACACTTCCTCACAGATGTTTACCAGCTTCTGGCAAGGTCAGCATGTCCTTGAGAAATACCTTGTTAGCAAGACAAGGCACTGCAGCTTACTAAGGCGTTAGCCTTACTTCGGCTAACAGTTTGATTGTTCATACAGTTGCTCCAAAGATCCATGTCCCTGCTCACGTAGCCATTCTCCAACACTTACCTCCCCATAGCAAATTAATGCCCTTGTTAGAACTTTTCCCCAAACACATTTTAACTTATCATAACCATCTTCTTAAACTCTTCATGACAGACTTTCTAGCCACTGGAAATACACACAGTATGTAACAAAGACATACTTAAGATGATACATAATCCACAGCAATAGAAAGAAGTCTGGGACACCAGTTCTTGATTTTGAATCAATATTTACATTATGGAGAGACTTTTTATCCTCCATTGTCCCACAAGCACTCACTGGCAAATACATTGCTAGCATGTGCCTCTCTGTACAACCCCATTCTACCATGAGGAAGCCAAGACTGTGCCTATCCCCACATAGCTGTTCATAGACATGCCTAAGAGCAGCTATAAGCCAGATATGCTCAAAACCGTTGTGTAAGTATATCCCGGTCATGCCTTTGGCCAACCTTGCAAGCCTGCTGTCTTTCCAGGGGCAGAAAAAATAGCTGAAGTACCCTCCTCATGGGAGCTACACTCTGCACCTGGAAGCAGAGCTGGGCTGTAAGGGCATAATCTTCATAAGTAGCTGAAGGCAAACATCAAACCTCTAGAGTTTGCTCACCCCCTAGCCCACTGTGCAATGCCAGAGTGGGATGCTTTGCTTAGCCCTGATCCACACTCTCTATAGGTTGACAGTGGTGATCCATACAACCACTATGGTAGGAAAGCTGTTTCTGTTCTTTGTGATTGTTGCTTGCCAATATAAGTTTCATGGAGTATTCTCCACTAGTAAATTTTGTCCTCATCATTATGCAGGTAACCATCATCACAGAAATATGATAAAATTAATTTGAAGTGAATGGGGAACTTTAGAGTGTGTGTGTGCAGAGAAACGGAGTTTCAGACCAGACAATTAAAGACATGGGGAGATGGAGATAAAAAGATAATGTAGGGCTTATATAGCCACAGAGAAAGAAGTTTAAAAAGTCAAGGCAAAAAATAGATGACGACATGGAAAGCACTTCAGAGGAGGCTAAGTGAGGTCAGTTGTGTATTCAGGCACACTTGCACCTGTGGTAGTTGAAAGATTGCTTACCTGAACATTTGGAGAACAGGTGTGTTTCTGAATTAAGGTTGAAGCCTGAGTTAGAGACAAGAATTCCAGTTGCTTTCTCTTGGTATGGCCTGCTTTGAGAAGAGTCACTCCTTAGTTCCATATCATAAGAGGGGTATTTTCCCCTTAACCTTTTGAGACATTTAGCTGCGAAATACTAAGACAGCTAGTTTGCAATGGATCAATATAAAACAACAACTAGATAAGACTAGGAAACCAGAAAAGATGAAACAAAGATAATAAACATTAAAAGTGATTAATTAATGCTAACTTGTTATAATTTCAAAGGACAACTTTCAATTTATCAAGCAAATTAGAAATATATTATATAAGAAAAGTAATTTTTACTCACAAGACCAGCTGATTAATTCTAAAGCTGGATCAAGGTATCACAATTATATGTACATCTTCTCAAACAGGATCAGCTAGATCAGGTTACACAGGACTGAGTCCAGACAGCCTTTGAATGTCTTCACAGATGGAACCTCTACAGCCCCTCTGGGCAACCTGTCTCAGCATTTGATCAGCCTCACAGTAAAAAAATGGGGGTTTTGTGTCCAGATGGAATTTGATGTTTCTTGATTTGTCCCTATTGCCTCTTGGCCTATCAGTGGGCACTACTGAGAAGAGTCTGACTCCCTCATCTTTATTCCCTCCCATCAGGTACTTATACACATTGATAAGATTCCCCCTGAGCCTTCTTTCCTCCAGACTGAAAAGTCCCACCTCTCCCAACCTCTCCTCATAAGAAAGATTCCTCTTAATCATCTTCGTGGCTTTGACACATGATGCTCAAGCTTCCCTTTTTTTCATTATGATTTTGTTAGGTCTCGCATATAAGTTTATAGGTGTTATCACTCAAAGCACAGATAACTATACTCTTAAAAATGTATATATGTAATATATCCACACACATCATGTTGGTGCATATATTTTATTAAGAAATCACCACCTGCTTTGTGAAATGCATGTGGCCCAGACACAGCTTGCCAGAGAAGCTGCGTTGGGATTAAACCTTCCCTGGGAACCAAGTTTGGAAAGAGCAGCAAAGGGAAGTGACTGGAAATGAATGAATTTTTTTTTCAGTAGAGAATGGGGAAAGATAAGAAACACACATGGAGAAAAAAGGCTGCCTGAAAAGGAGTGGAAACAGCTTGAGTTTGATGGTTTACAGAGGAGTGTATTGATGCCTGCCACTTTAACTGAATCCACTGAGCACCATCAAAAGGGTTAGATTTCCACTGCGTCACCAGACAGACCCCATTTGCAAAAGGGCCATGTAACATTTGTACATAGGAACCAGAAGGGATGCCCCACTCAGCAGCAACCCATAGTAAAATGGGATTACATGTAACATGAAACTGCACCGCAGTTCCAGCTGAAGTGGAAGTGATCAGTTAGAAGTAGCTGGGACTTTAAAAGGCTGACATGCAGGTATTATTACATATATTCATTGAATTAAAACACAGTGTGAAATTTCAGGTAAAATTCTGATAGAAAAAAAAACATATTCCAGAAAAAAATAGATCTTTGGACAGTTTTACATGTGTGTTAAATTAACATTTCTGAATATTTCACTAGTATTCACATACTGAAAAATCCTTTTTATTGTATTTTGAGTCCATTAATTGCAGCGATGAGGAATGATTCATACAGACACAGACAGAGACACACAGGCACAGAGTTCTTATTAGCAATGAGAGCAGAGCCAGGCAGATATGAGCTCTCTTTTATTAACAGTTCTCAATTTTTAGGTTTACAGATATGGGCATGGACTAAGAGGTTAGACAGTTTTTTCAAAAAATGTTATTCTAAACACACCACATTCATCTTGTGACTGTTTTCATTCACGTTCCCATGCATATCTTGTGGGTGACATTCTGACCCACTCATTCACACGCCCAGGCCCAACATTCACACATTATACATATGGGGGTGGTTTTCTGACCCGAGATATCATTCTCACTGGCCTGGGCTATCACTCCTTACACTCATAAAAAACATACTTCTGTATAACCTGTCCAAGGCCATTTAGCTGGAACTGCCCATCCTGTCGTTCCCACAATTAATAGTATAAATTTATTTTGTAAACAGAATTTTATGTTAGAGCCTTGCTTCTCTGCCAAAATTATTGTTAATTGCATTCCACATTTATAAGGGAAATGACAAAATTAAAAGTTGCTTTATTCATTTCAAGATCATATGTATAAAATTGCATTCTTTAAAAGCAGCTCCCCACTTCGTGAATTAATCATATATGCAACTCAATTTCTTTTAATATTATCAGTCCTTTAAGCAATACTTTAATTAGGTTGTAAAAAGGAAGATACTCTAAAAAAATGCATTTAACAGTTATGTTCTTTCCACATTACTTTTATTTTTGTCTTTCCTAGATTTTACTTGAGATTTACAACTGTGAACAGACCCTGAATTCTGAAGAAAAAGAGAGACAAAACCCCCCACAAAACAAACAAACAAAACCCCAACAACCAACCAGCAACCAAAAACCAGAAAAATCATAATCAGAAAAACAAAATCAAAAAACCCTTCTGTTTAATCGATACATTAATTTCCTAACTAATTAGATGAACAAATGTGATGCAACATATGCCTGAAATTTATTAGGTCTGTTTTAAAGATATGAAAATTTCTACTGAGCATTAAATCAGAAACAAAGAGTTTACGGAGGCAGCATGCTATAGGACTTAACCATTAACAAGAGGTGAAACTGTTGTACTGATTTCAATTTAGAATTTTATGCACATATACATTTCAAAACATAACAATCTGCTCCCTTTGTGGGATGCCCAAATCACACATAGCTTAAAAATTATGTAATACTAGGAGAAAGCATTACTGCCTTTCTACAAAGGCCTATTTTGATAAGCTTTAAAGGTAGATGATTCATTTCACTGGATACTTGATGGCTTATGTTGGAGGGAAATAAGCTCCCAGTGGCACTTTGAAGAAAACTCATCTAAAAGGTTTTGCACTTGTCCTTTGTGCTAATGTCACTGTGATGTACTATCACAGAATAAAAACATGAAAGAAAGCTTGTTTATGAGGCATTCTGCCCATCTACAAGGGTCTTCCACCTGGAGTTTAAAAGGAAGAAAAGAAATGGAAAAAAGAAAATATTTTAAAATTTTATTTTAATTTAATAAGTAACATGTATTGGGTTTACATGGCAAGGTTTTGGTAGTGGGAGGGGCTGCATGGGTGGCATCTGTGAGAAGATACCAAGGGCTTCCCCCCTGTCAGACAGAGCCAGTTCCAGCTGGCTCAAAGACGGACCTGCTGCTGGCCAAATCAGTGACAGTGCTAGCACCTCTGTGATAAGGTATTTAAGAAAGGGTAAAGAACATTGCACAACAGCAGCTGTAAGAGTAACAACTCTGCAGACACCAAGGACAGTGAAGACGGAAGAGGTGCTCTATGTGCTGAGCAGAGATTCCCTTGCAGCCTGTGGTGAAGACCATGGTGACACAGGTTGTACCCCTGCAGCCCATGGAGGTCCATGGTGGAGCAGCCCAGGGAGAACCTCACGCTGGAGTAGGTGGATGTCCCCAAAGGAGGGTGTGACCCTGTGGAGAGCCTGCATTGAAGCAAGCTTCTGGCAGGAACTGCTGCCTGTGGAGAGGAGTCCATGTAGGAGCAGGCTTTCATGCAGGACCTGTGGCTCTGTGGGGGATTCATGCTGGAGCAGTCTGTTCCTGAAGGACTGTACCTTGTGAAAAGGTTCTTGAAGAACTGCAGCCTGTGGTAGGGACCCCATCCTGGAGCAGGAGAAAAGTGTAAGGAAGGAGTGGCAGAGACGAAATGTTATGAACCAACTGCAACTCCCATTTCCCATCCTCCCTGTGACATTCAGTGAGGCAGGAGGTAGAAGAGCCAGGAGTGATGTTGAGCCTGGGAAGAAGGGGTGGGGGTGAGAGGAAAGGTTTTTTTAGTTTTGTTTTTGCTTTTCCCTATCCTCCTCTACTTTTAATTTCAATAAATTAAATTCATTTTCCCCAAGTCAAGTCTGTTTCGCCTGTGCTGGTAATTGCTGAGTTATGTCCCTGTTTTTATCTCTACCCACAATCTTTTTCATTTTGTTTTCTCCCCTGTCCTGTTGAGGTGGAGGAGAGTGAGAGAACAGCTTGGTGGGCACCTGGAAGCTAGCCAAGGTTAACCTACCACAGAGACACATGAAAAATCCCTGTTCAAAGACAGATTTAGGCTCAAGAGGGTACCAGGTAAAAGAAAGATTTCATGGGCAGTATATTTAAAGAAAATGTACTTATATACTAGATAACACTTTCTACTATGAAACATTAATTGCTTCGACTAAATTTTTCTATTCTAGGCAACTAAATATAGCTTTCTCAGAAACCTATTTAATATCATTTTTTAATATGAGAAAGGTGGAAAACAAAGTACAAAGAAAATATATTGGCAATTCAGATTGATCTTCTCTTTTTTTATATGGAGGAACTTTGTCAGTGTCATTAATGGCAAGTCAGTAAGGTGTCAAAGATCTTTATAGAAGGCCTTAGTAAAGGTGCATTTTCTGCCTTATGATGCCCTCACTGTTACATGAAGAACTTGAAATAAATTGTTTTTATTTGACAAAATACACTTTTATGAAAAGGCATATGTCACTTTTTGCTGCTGCTGCATGAATGAAGAGGAACTGAGCACTTGGATGATAAAGGTACAGTATTTTGATGATTCTAAGAGTAAGAGAAGCAAAAGAGAAATTTAAGCACTATACACTGATCTGTTACACAAAGTAACTTTTTATACTACCAGGTTGTCTTTGAGATGGGGACAGGTGAATATTTCAAGCAATGGATGGAAAAAGAAAAGGTGTATGTTCTATGATTAACTATCACTCCCCATCTCACCACTATATAATATAAACATAAGTCATCTATCTTGTCAGTAATCATTTTTAATTTGCCTTTTAGAAGAAGAGGAAGCTATAAAGCACTTAGAACATCTTTAAGATAAAAGTTAATTGATTCACAGCTCTCCTCTGAATGTTTAGAGTAAGGAAATATTCAGAGTTAGTGAAGACAGCTGCAAGTAATTTGAAAAGCCCTTTCCATGTAAATGGGCTTTTCATTTTAAAGCCCCCATCTCTGACAGCTATTCTTTGAATTCCACAAATGCTGTGATGATGCATTTCTTTGCTGCCTTTTATTCTTCTGGATTTTATCAACTCTTGTAGAATATTAAAAACTCAAAGGACTAGAGGGCTTAAAGCCCTCCAGTTTTTCATGACACTAACATTATAGTCCAACCCACTTCAAACTGTCACCACTGAGTCTTTTCAGAAAGGGAACTTAAGGAAAAAAGAGTTTCAGAAAAGAGTTT
>VWYH01010936.1:0-15457 GCA_013399365.1 Pampusana beccarii
AGAAAGTTATCATCAATGCATTGCATCAGCCGAGAAGTGCAGAGGCAGTTCTTGAGAGCAGATTTCTTTTAGAAAAGTTTTTAGTTGAACCTTTTCTTCTTTTCACCTGCTGAATTTGATAACCTTGCTCCTAGTGAAGCATGTATATACACTACCATGGCACTTGCCTACAAATAACATTTCAGACCTTTGGTTTGTGTAAGGCACGTGAGTTCCCTATTTCATTGATACAGTGCCAGGTGAAAATACAATATAGTTGAAAGTGTTTATGTAGTGGTTACGCTTAGTATTGGTGGTACACTTAATTGGCAGAAATAAATGTTGAAACTTAGGCTTTGCAAAGGAAGGGCTATATTGTAATTTGTCTTTTACTTTGAATTTAGGTGGATGGTCATTTAGTCGGACAGAAAAGGCCTGCTGCTAAACAGTTAACTAAAGGAGCTTTGTAAGTCATTCTTCTTTTGTAATTTTTGTTGCAGATCTTTTCTCTAACTTTTTTTTTTTTTGTGTGTCAGTGTATAAACTTTGGTTAGAGTATGTGTTAATTATATATAATTTATTTTCCTTGTAGTATTCTGCAGCAATTACAGAAGGATCAAGTGCACGCTGTGACACCAGATAAAAGTCGGTTCAGATCATTAAATGATGCAGTTCAGAGACTCCTTTCATACCATGTGTGCCAGGGATCACTGCCAACAGAGGAAGACTTAAGAAAAGGTAATTTTCTTTTTAAAAATTGGCGATATATTTGTAATCAATGTATTGAGAGAATTTTTCATTAAGTTGGAGCAATAAAAAAGAGAACGTTTTTAAATTCGTGCAGGTTACTGAACTTTCTGGTTGCTGAACAACAGTATATGACTGTATACTCTTGTCTTTCTAGTGGACAGTGAATTTGAATCTGTAGCTACCCAGCTTCTGAAGAGGACGCAGGCTATGCTGAACAAATACAGATGTTTGCTTATAGAAGATGCAATGGTAAGGTCTATGACCCAGGTACATTTTATGTTTATAGGATGTGATTCAGTTTGTTAAAAAAATACATGTGCAGGAAGGTGACAGCTAGCATTACAATTCATTTTGTTGATAGTATTTACCACCTTGTAAAGGTGATAAATATATATATAAAGGTTTTAGAGATACGTATATGTATCCAGTGTACTTGTTATTGCACCAGCAATCTTGGTGGCCAGCCTGCATTTTTAAGCATTTGCACACATCTTAAAATCAGTGAAATGGTTTGCTTTTGTATTTCAGGTGCCACCTAAGTAAGGGTGCTGTTATATACAAGTTCCATAGGTGTTCAAGACACATGAACTTTGGCTCTCTGCTTATACTTTGCACTTGCGTTGCAAGTGCAGGTGGTAGGCAGGTGATTTCTCTATATTTCTGTGGGTGACAGAGCCTGAAAGAATGTTGAAAAGCTCCATTTAGAGGCCTCCAGATATATTATAATCGGAGTAAACTCATATTACAATTCAGGACATCATTACTTCTCCTTAGAAGCTAGTTGGAGCCTCACATTTCCATCAGAAATACTTCTCAATTAAGTGCTTTCACAATCCCAGGTGTGAGGTAAAAAGAAAATTAATGAAGTTACTTTCAGAATGTATTTTGGAGGATCGGGAAGTGTCATTGTGGCTTGAGACATGCTGGCTTTCAAGCCTGGAAAAGGTTTGAATTTGAGTGTAATAGACATTTAAATAACTCTGCTTTAGAGACAGGAATATGTATTATAAGTTTTAGAGTTAATATGGTTTTGGAGTCTAGCAGTCCCGTTAAGAAAAGATACTAACCATCAAATGCTTGCAAGTAATTGCAGGTGCAAAGGGGAAATGGAGTTTAAAATCTGTTCTTTCAGCATCTGATACGTTGTATGGTAAACCCCATTCACTCATTTTGAAGAGGTTATTTCACATAGTGTTCAGGTTTGGAACTAGTTGCCTGTGTCGTGGCTTAGTAGCCAGTGATCTTTCTTCTGTGATGGATGGATCCACCTGGCTTGAAGGCATGGCCAGCAAAACGCAGCTCAGCCCCAGCTAGTTAGATGGATGGGAGAAAAATGCAGGGAAGAAACAAGGTGATAGGGTGGTCCCATTGCAAGAGTTTTGCTGTTTTTCTCTCTAAAAGAGAAAGATACTGTATGGTAGAAAAAATTATGGGGTATGATGGTAAACATACTCAGTCCTAAAAAGGTACAGTTTGAACAATTGGAATAGTAATTCCTTGTTTTAAATTCGGTAACAAACATACCATAAAATGTGAATACTAATTTATGGCTGAGTTTTAGTAGTGTTTGGGGTAACAATCAAGACTGTTGAAGATGCTGTGTGGTTGTGAACTTTCTGCACAAATATCTAATCAAAGACGTTCTTTTTCTCTCAAGAGTAATTAGACTATAACTGTTTTGATTTGGTACCAACATATGAGTGACTACATAGATGGTGTTCTTCTTTTTACATTTCCTGCAGCGGATAAATCCCTCTGCAGAAATGGTTATGATTGATAGAATGTTTAACCAGGAAGAAAGGGCATCTCTGACCCGGGATAAGCGTCTTGCACTAGTGGATCCTGGTAAGTGATGATGAACTTCTGAATCTTACAAAAGCAGCATTAGTATGGAGTGTTTAAAAATAGTTGTGGCCGCAGAGAGGCACTGATTGCTGGGGATTCCAGTAATCGGAATACTGCATAAGCAGTTGCAAGTTAAATTTTAATAGCTCCCAGATTAAGACACTGCAAGGTTGAAGGCAGTTATTTGGGGAGAAAATGTATTTGGTCTGTTTGGCAGAGAAATGTTTCTAAGTTTCTTTTGGTAACAGTCATGACTCCTGCATGATCTCAGTTCCAGTAGGGAAGAACGTGTGAATTTGCTGGCAGTCAGAAAGGACACTGCTGTATGAAGCATGAATATTCTTGTTCATCTTAACAGAGTGTAGCTTTTAGAATGTCATGGCCACTTGAACAGCAGCGTTTTTAAGCAGACTGTTGTTGACCGTTATCAACTATAGAAACACATTATTTGTGTAAGATAACACGTACTATTTGTTTAAGTGTTGTCCATACTTAGAGGATGTATTGAAGAAGGTATTAGTCTTCCAGATACCATCTTTGCATATTTAGAATGCTAGTAAGTGCCCTTACTCTGGTTTTACAGTGCATATATGTGTGTAGTGTGGTGATTAATTTGATGATACTCTCCTACACTTAAGCATGTGCACGTTTCTTAAAGACATGAATCTGTAGGCTGTGGATGTTATTAGAATTTTAATACTTAGAAACTAGGTTGGAGTGTCTTATTTTGATGTGTAGGTAGTTTAAGTAAAATGTTCTTACTTAATTTTCAGATGGTTATCAGGCCGATTTTTGTTGTTCTGCCAAACAATTTGATAACACAGTGGAAGAAGCACAGTCCAGCAAAAGTGACCATCAATCTAGCAAAACATTACCTTCTCGAAGTCAGACTACCAAAACCCAAGCCAGAGACCGACCAAAATCCAGCTCAGCAGAGTCCACAAATCACAGTAAACTTCCTCTAGTGCCTAATAACGTTCTGACACCACAAGAAGGAGTAGCTTCCACTAGAAAATCGGAGAGCCTCACTAAAGCTTTAAAGTTTGACAAAGCTAATTGTTCTTCTGAGAGCCAGTATGCGGCCCTTTCTGAAGAAAAGATGGCGGGGAAAGATCTTGCCAAGTCCACTGAGAATTCTTCGAGTCCTGAAGACTTGTCAAAAACTGTGTCAAGAGGCGGTCATGGAGCACACAATAAAATATCAAGGAACACAGTTCAGTCTTTCTCAAAGGTAACGTGTAATAATTCCCTCCAAGACAAAACTCTGAGGAGCTCTCCAAAGAATGAGGTTTTACATCCTGATAACAGGAAAGGCTCTGGCGAACCCCAGCAAGACTTACTGCTCAGTAAGAGTTTAGAAACTACATTTAAAAACATCTTGGAACTTAAAAAAGCTGGGAGGCAGCCGCAAAACGAGGCGACAAGTAGCGGCTCAGTTGAATTAGAATTTCCTAATTTTTCACCTATCGCTTCACAGGAAAACTGCCTGGAAAAATTTATTCCAGACCACAGTGAAGGTGGTGTAGAAACTGACTCTATTTTAGAAGCAGCTGTAAATAGTATCTTAGAGTGTTAATAGTTACAGTACCATGGACAAGTTCTGTTTCTCTTAGCAGAAGCAAATGTGAATGACACCACAAGTACAGCCTGACATGCATTTAAGGTTAACCTTTCTGAACTAGATTCTGTTCTGTGTTTGAGAGCAATACTCATTGTGGTTACAGTGAGATATCCAAGTAAAGTTAATCCTTGTTAGAATGCAGTCTGTTAGGGCCTTACTACTTCAAGTATTACCACAATAGTGCTTTTGATAATTGCGCAGTACTGCAACGTAACAAGGTTGCAGGTTGTTAGGCCCTACGTAATATGGTAATATACTGACAATCACAGTCATTTGAAACGATATATTTATTAAGAAAATGTTTTTAAAAAGTGATGGAAGCAACAATTCTCCCCTACCCTTCTCTTACACAAATCATCAAAATTTTAGTTTTTCTGGAAAACCCACTGTACCTCTATTCAGAAGTGATTATTTGCTTTGTTAATGATTATGTGTTCTAGGATTCTTAAGTTGGAAGGATATAATCAGTGTGTTTACAAGGCTTCATAATTTAAACTTAAAGTGCTTTTCTGTTGCTTTCTGAGCAGAAACTAGTACTTGATGATATATTTGTAGTGGGTAACTTTAGTCTGTGGGATGATATTATATGATCTTAGTCACAGTGGCATGATATGGAGTAATAAATGCTTGACTAAGGAAGGTAGAACAGAAGCCGGTAAATGGCAAAGTGTACAGGTTGAGGCCATGATAGAGCCATGAATTTATATATATAATGCATATATACGTTAACTCTTGAGGAAAAGATTTTGCATTTTATAATTGGATGTAGTCAGCCTTGAGTCTTTCTGAAGTGGTATAAATGGTGGTGTTTTTTTGTTTTATTTTATAATACTTTTTTTTTAGACCAAGTGTCAAAAGCACTTTTATTTGAAAACTGTTATGATATTTGTAGCTTATATTTTAAGAAGACATTAGCCTTACTCTGATTGAAGGCCAGTGTTTGTTTTTTTGTTTGTTTTTGTTTTTGCTGTCAGAGAATGTTAAATCATCCACTGTAGCAGTCATAATTATCAGGATATGTACAGACCAAAGTCGATCAGCAATCCCATTGTTTAAACATATCAAAAAGTGTATAATTATTAATTCATATTGTAGAGCCAAGTGAAACCATTGCATGGTTTGAATTTGGCTTGCTCTCATGTTAAGATAGAATCTTATTATTTTATTTATTTATTTTAATCTATGACTTTTTTTTTTTTTTTTTTTTTTGCTGCCCATGCTGCTTTTTCCGAGTTTACTTTGGTCATGAGTGCTTTTGTGCACATAAGTACGCTGACATTTGTCACATGCGTGTAGTACATATGTCTGCTCAGGAGGGTATCGCTTTGGTGATTTCTGAGGTATGCTCATGTTCTCCCCAGACCTTCTCCACGATTTCTTAGACAAATCAGCAGCCATTTTCCAGACTTGCTGATTGCAATTTCCATAATAGAGAGGCTCTTCGTGACAAGCTGCGGTTGTCAGTCAGATTGCCAGGAATGAAAGCAGGTGGTTTTGCTGTCACGTAATTCAGTCTGTCTGAACAGCGCGAAAGAAAGCAGGATTAGATCCTTATGACAGTAGAAGATGACAGCGCACCTCTGTGTTGAGCTACAGTCCACTGTCTGACCACTAAAGGAAACCAAATCTAGAAGCAGTGTGAGAAAGATGAACTTACTTAAAATTAATGTCCCCTTCACCATGAATGGAAATACTGGTTTTGTATGTTACTAATTGCCATTTAAAGAAATTGTGCCAATTTCAAAGTACTTGTTTGTAAAAACCCAGCATTCCCAAGTATTGTATAAAATATTCAAGGTAATCATAAGTATTGCCAGTTTTAAATTTTTAGTTAGACGTCTATAGAATAGACTCTCAGGTGGTTAGTTGTTTTCTTATTGGCAAAACTGACAATATAGTCTTCACCTATTGCCTTCTTAGGTTTAATAATATACTCATGGCTGTGTATTGTGATGCGTATTTTATTTTATAATTTTGGAAATTTAACCATTCTAAACTATCTTGGAAGGAAAACAGGAAGTTACACAGCTGTATGTTAACTAGTTAAATTTTTCTCTTATGGGGGGGATAAAAGTAAAGTTGCACATTCGTTGATCCACTTGCTTTTTGTACCACCTCAAAATGGGCATGGGGTTTCCAGCCTCTCTACAACAAATACATAATTGAAGTATCAGGCTATGTGTCTTCTATTGGATCTCATTTGGGGATGGGGGACAATGGCGTAAAAAAATGGCAAATTACAAAAAGTAATCATGGTCTATTTGGTCAGACACATTTCTCTGAAATACTTCTGAGAGGAACCCATGGAACAATCTTAGCAAGATTAATCTTAGATTATTAATGTTCTGTTGTTCACTCCTTTGAATTCAATTCTAAAGGAATTCTGGTACGTGGTGGAGCAGTAAATGAGAGAATTGTATTTTTGTTGTGCTTAAAAAAGTCTGAATTTATTAATCATATGGGCTCAAGTCCAGCAAAGTATTGTGAATGTGCATGACTTGAAACATGTCTTCATTATTTTGCTGGATCGGCGTTGTGATTTCAATGTTATTTAATACTGCCTAATATTAAAACAAATTTTAAACTGGCAATTAAGAAAACTATGTTCGTTTTGAAGATTTTAGTATAATTTATCTGTTAGATTAGGGAGGCCTTACAGACTGACTTCACTTAAAGAGGATGTGTCACTTATTGTCAGTGTGGTATGGACTTTATTTGCTTAAATACCTTCATTTGTAAAGTATGTCTCACTTGAAATTGCTTTGTATACATTTTGTAAAAATATTTATAAAATGTTTTGTAAAAAAAAAAAGTATAACAAATTGCAGTTTATTTTGTTATGTTGGATAAATACTGTTAAAAGACACAAGTCAGTAAATATATTGTTAATCCATGGATAGGAAATGTTTAGTTGGAGATTACAAATTGAAACAACCATTGCAATACAGCCAAAGATTTGGGAAAAAAAAGTCTATCTGTGATTGTCTTGATTTAACCAAGCTGAATATTTACATTTCCAACAGAGGATTGTTCTCAGTTTTAGGTGATATGGATGCAAAATAATCTTACTTCTTTTTATAATGCAGCCCTGCTATAAAGTACTTAGTACAGCAGCTTTCCATACTCTTTACAAATCTTTCTGAACATATGCTATTAGGACTTGGTTTATGTGGTGTTATAACTATGTATATAATGTTGATCTCCAGATAACAAGGTTGCCAATGGTTCTTGTCTGTTGCCATTAGGAATCTTGTCAGGGTGAGGTTGCTGAGACGTGTTCTCCTTCTCCAGCGTGTTGCTACAAGATAGAGGCATCATCTTCCTGATACATCGGGGAGGTGGAAGAAAAGAGAGGGATTTTGTTGCTCAGCTGGCACATCACCCATGCTGCGGGTTTCTGTGTTGTGCCAGTTGTATTTGGTTATAGATACCTGTGTTTGCAGGATTTCCCATTCCTGCCTTTTGACTGTGAGAAGATGCTACAATTGCTGCTGATGTTAGTGCTTCTTCCCACTTCTAGAGGAGTGACAAACCTTTTCTTGCCGTGGTTGAATTTTTCAGAAGGTGTGCTGAGATTCTGAGATTCTAGTAAAAGCTCTTATGCTCTGAACTTCAACACTTTATTTTGGGAGGCTGTGAAAATGAAGGATTGATGAGACGCTCTGCCTCTCAACTTGGAGCAGGGCCTGCAGTGTTGAAAGGTAGAAATCTTTATGGTTAGTATTCATCACTTTGTCAATGAGGCAAAATAAACATGCGTTTTGAATGCTTTTCACATGGATTCAGGCAGTAACGACATGAATAAAAGCAGTTATATATTACTTTTATCTCTGGATTAGGATAGCTAGGCATCTTGGAATTTTTTTTTTCTCTTTATCATATCCCTGTAGAATTACCAGGCAAACTTTCTGTGTTGAGAAACATTTTATGTACCAGTTTACCATGCAGATGTCTTCACTTTAGAATATCTTTGTTACAAGAACATGGTGTAGTTTTTTAGTTGCCTTTCGATAACATTTTTTTTGTGGTGGGGTTCGTCACGTTTATTCCAACATTCAAGGCAGAATTTCTGAAGCTTTGGGTGTGCATGTTAATGTGTAGCTTATTTAAGAAAGTCAGAACACTTTTCATTCTGAGGATCCGCACAAAGAAAAAGAAATGCCAGATTAAGCTTGGCACAAGGCAAGGTATGTAAGAAATTCCTTTCTTCTTCGGGAAGTGTTCTCTTTATAAGCCTTTGAATTTTCCCTTTAGAATTGTACACACTACTTCTTGGAGTTTTCACAAGATCGTGTTTGTCAGACATCTTTAAGAAATTGTCTTCATGACTTGGAGTCACCTGTCACTGGTTAAAGGTGGTTCTAGAAAATCAGCGAAGGTCTGAACAGCAGTGGCTCTGGTGCGCAGATACAACACGCGATACGCAGGTTTCACACTGCGGTAGTGGTGGGTATACTCAAAGTACTTGTTTGTAATGTATGGATTGACATCCGTCTTTGCTACGAGTCTTGCAACTAATTGTTGTATAGGAAATTGAGAAAAGTGTATTCATAATTAGTTGAAGTAGGTAAAGAAGCAAACTTGAGCGAGCTGGCTCTGTTAGGGAATTAAAACGACACAGTGGCCAGCTGAACCAATATTTTTGGTGTGAAAGCAGAAACTTCTGAAGTTGCCCTGTTGTGTTCTGAGCATAAAACTCTGCTTTATTTTTTCCTGAGCTTAGTACTGTACAGTTTTGTGGGGACAAACATTTTACAAATGGAGGAAGAAGCTAAATCTGAACCTAATGCTCTGCTGTACTATACGCTTTGCTTGGCCTCTAACTCTGGCTTCTGTTTAGGAGGGTGCCCTTGTAGTGCTCAGTCTTCATTGCTGCTTTTGCACTGCAGGATGTTTTGGAGGAATTTCTTAAAAAAAAAAAAAAAAAATAGAATCATTTAGGTTTGAAGAAACCCTTGAAATCATCGAGTCCAACTGTTAACACTGCCACGTCAAATGAAGTGTTCTCATTTGAAGTAAATTGTTTCAACTATATTAATGAAAGGATAGCAGCTTTAGAATTCAGTGCTTTGAGGGGGAAGCAAGCTTAGTTAGTCCATGCTGATAGATCTCAGCAGCTTTTAATGTTTCGGCTAGCTTTTATGTCTATGTAGCTTTTTACTACATGGTGCGGTCATACCAGAGGCCACATTTTTTAAATTATCCTGATCTTTTGGCTATACAAGCTCCTTACTCTCAAATTTTTATTACACCTTGTGAAGATAGTGTTTCATTCTAGTTATTTTACCAAGACAGGCTTGTCCTGATAGAGCTCGACTCTCTCTGCACACCACTGAGGTGGCGGTAACGAAGACCTAACTCTGACCTTCCTTTCTAGACACCTGGCACGTAGGGCCTGATCCACTGTGTGTCGATTCAGTGGAAAGATTCTTTTCAATCGAGGATTGTGGTGGTAGTACTTCTCTTTTAAAAGAATTTAAAAAGCATCAGATTTAATTGATACAATACACTTGGCTGGAAGGCAATGGCAAGGACTCTGGTTCTACAGCCATGACCATCTCAGCACTTGGGTAGGTAGCATCATATAATCAATGGTGTGATTTAGAGTGGTGAATTAATGTTTTTCAAATAAGCAGGCTGCTAATTTTTTCCTCTAAACGTTGAACACTTTTAACAATTGCTGCACAGTCCTGAAAACACAAGGCTTTGCTCACTCCTGTGAACTTTGACTCCAGATGTTCCTGCTGAGATGTGAAACCATGGGCAAGCCATGGGGAGAAATTATTGCAAGTAGTAAAGGGCAAGTAAGTGGTACAGTGACTGGAATTACAAAAGTAAGGCAAAATCCTCTCTGTATTATTGTGGTCAAAACACAAGTTCAGCAGCTGACATTAAACTCAGAAGCTACAAATTGTGAAGTTTCATTGGAGAAGTACCAGGTTGAAATCATTAATGCATGCATGTAGTTTCTGAGCTGTGTCTCAACAACTGGATCCTCATCAACTTCAAGCTCTGGGAATTACTTTAGAGGTATTAAAAATAGACAACTTTTTACAGATGGCACTTAAAAGAGTCTGGGGAAAGGTCCTTGTTTTTTAAAGTTTTCGTGTAATTTCTAAAGCTGTGCAATCACAAATTATGCTATCATTTTTGTGAGTGAATTCCATTTGCAAACGAGTTGGGCAGCTGATCGGCTTCAGGAGAGCTGCGTGCAGCTTGTGCTTGTTTGCGTACAGAAAAAGCCAGTGAGAATATTTGGCCCAGTTTGGCTTCAGTGATTATTATTGGAAGTCAGGGATATAAATATGGGAATTTAGATGCTTTTCTTACACTGCGCACTCAGCCACTCAACTAGCAATGAGAAAATACGTATGTACATGTCTTTTTGGTTATCTTTAGAGTACTTTTAAGTGATGTGAACAAGAATATTTCTGCACTAATATTGAATTTGAATAACTTTTAAAATCCAGTTTGAAGCTGGTTTCATCTCAGATTAGAACTTCCCCTTCCGAAACGTTACTCCGAAGTGCAATCATACACTGAAACTATATTTCAATTACATAATAGATGTTTTAGGCTCTTGTTTTTTCCAGCCGTGCTGTGTCTGACACACGTGTGGTGCGAGTCCTTGGTGTGAGCAGCAGCAGAGAGCGGCGCTGGTGGAAACCTCCTGTCCTTCATTGCACAGCCTAATGTTGGTAGGTGTGCCTGAGCCTGGAAAACGGCAAACGGAATAAAAATAACATGTGGTTCATATTACAGGGGTTGAACAATTCAATCGCACCTTGCTTTCAAGGTGAAATTAATTGGGGAATAGGGGATTTGGGAGGCCCGTGTTAACAGGGACCAGTACCAGACCAGTCTGTGGTGCCTGCCACGGGCTGGATACCCAGTGCCCAGGAACAGCACTCGGGAACTTGTGTGTGCAGGGAGGGAAATGCAGGTGAAGCTGAAGAAGACGAGGCTTCATGGTCTGGAAAAGATGAGCAGGAGGGCAGGTAAGTGTGTGTGGGCTGGCTGGATTTTGTGGGGACCTTTGAGATTGGAATGGCTACCCTTGATTTTAGAAACACAGGATGTATTCTACACACAGGAGGTTGGATTGCATCAATTTCTGTATTAGATCACATAATTAACATTTAAAAAAATTATTAAACACATTGTCTTTTTTCCCTCCCTTGCAAATATCTTGATGGCAGCGGGTGAAGAATGAATTTAACAATGTAGTGAATATTCTACTTGGATGTAGATTTATATATCTTACTATTGCAAGGATGGGCTCAACACAGTTCGAATGCTGATTGTGAAAGGACATAGATANGTTAAACACATTGTCTTTTTTTCCCTCCCTTGCATCTCTGGAAATATCCTGATGGCAGCGGGTGAAGAATGACTTTAACAATGTAGTGAATATTCTACTTGGATGTAGATTTATATATCTTACTATTGCAAGGATGGGCTCAACACAGTTCGAATGCTGATTGTGAAAGGACATAGATAATGCGCAAGGTCTGGTTTTAAATTGGGCAAGAACATGACTAAAAATGGTGAGTGAACTCCAAAATATTGTGGAATTGGGGGAGTGTTTTCATGATACTGAGTGAGCATCATTGGCAATGTAGTCCTTACCAAGCGCTAAGGAAGATGTGGAATCTATTTGCTACTATGCTGCTCTTTTTTCTGAGGTTGAATTTTCCCCACTTAGAGTAGAGCTTGAGTTTTTAGTGAAAACTTACATGACCTTATGACATCTGTAATAATTAGTATTCAATTTATGCAAGCATATTATGTTAGTCTTGCCTATTAAGGAGGGCAATTTAAATTCTGTGACAACCAGCCTGAGGATTAAGGATTTCCAGGCCTGCTTTTTTTTTTTAAGTTGAGTTATACCACAATTGATTTGTAAAAGCCAGAAGAGAGGTGCCACCCAACTCTGTTTTTTCTTGTTTTATCCTTTGTCAATCAATTTGGAAGCCCCTAAGCAAATAAGCATTCTCAGGTACTTCCAGCCTTAAGCCGCTTTGACCTGTTTCTGCAGCAGTGTTGTGTCAGAGACCGCCCGCTTTATTTCAGAGCCATTGTGATCAACCAGGAGCCTACAAATAGTCGCAACTGTTTTATCTATACTCACATTTTCCTTAAGTGAGATGTAATAACTTCCGGCGAATTTAATTTTATGTGTTTAATTCGTAAACTCTCCAGCTGAGAGACTCCCTTTGCTCTTTGTGTGCAGGTGTGTTTAGCATCTGCCCCAAGCAGGGTGAAGGGATTTTCTTTCTGATCTTGCTAGCTAGGTGCTAATCTAGATACCAGGACAAGATCATTGGCGACTGTGAAAACTGGAAATTTGACTTTAAAAAAATTTTTTAAATTTTTTTTTTTTAAATTATGCCGTGCTCTTTCAGACCAGAAGGTGCTAATAGCAGCTTTATGGCTACAACTCTGGTACCAGGGTCCAGGCATGAAAAGAATGTGAGACTGAATGTTGGAATTAACCATGTCACCAATGGTGAGACCAAGTTAAAGTAGCCTCAAAATGTTATAGGAAAATATAGTTCTGTTTCTCTGTACTGCAATCCAAAGGCAAGAATTGACTTGAAATCCAGTTTTGTGGATGGAGAGGGAGAGGAGAAGTAACAGACATAAATTGTTAAAGGTCAGTTGCTTTTCAGAACAGCAGAAAAATGAGGCTTTTTTGATTACGTTTTGCGTCCCCTCCTTTACTTAACAAGGCTGCAGGAATTTTGGCATTGGTAAGTTGTCTTAGTCTTCTGTAAAACATTTAAAAAAAGGAAAGAGGGTGGAAAGGACAATACTCAGCTCTGTGTGTGTGTCCCTTCCAGGGGTGGTTCCGTAACATCAGGTTCTGTGCAAATAAACAGTAGGTTTCAATTGTCTGCTGCTAATTATCACCCAAATTTGATTTGCACGCGCTTCAAAGGGACTCATATCTTTCCATTTAGTTATTTGTTTCAGCCTGATGAATCTTTAATTCAAACCAAACGTGAGTCCATTTCCAACTGGAAAAAAAATGCAAAGAATGTGTTTACCCTCAGTCATATCAGTGTCTCTCTTTAGTTTTATATATGTGGTGATTCATGGCCTCAGTGGGGAGCTGAATTTGTGTCAATTTGTGAATTGGCTTTGCCTGTTTGGCAGGTTTGTAAAGGGTTTGGTCAGTTGCAGAGAGGCTTAAATAATTGTGCATAATGGAATGGTTCTGGTGGGCTTTGAGTAAGTTTTAAAGTTACATAGATGTAACAACATCTCATTCTGAGTACATTTTTTGTCCAGATGTTATTTTCCCTTATGCAAGACCAAGTCAGTTGGTCCTTTGCATGCAGATTTTTTTCTATTCCTGTGATTTTAATCTTCATAGGCAGGCTATTTTTTCCTCTCTCTGTAGTGACACAGCCTGATGTCTCTGAGGGCACTGAAATAGTGGTTGCATGCCTTTCCTCCACCAAAAACATCAGCTACAAATTATAGGCCTATAACAAGAAAACAAGGCAATTTAAGAAATGTATGATGCAGTGATTGACTGAGTAGATGTTGAGCATGACCTCAGAAATCTTGCAATATTCTGTCATTTGGACATTGTTCTGGACAACTGTCTCTAGCTGACCCTGCTTGGGCAGGAATGTTTGACAAGATGACCTGCAATAGTCCCTTGCGACCTCAAGCATTCTGTGATTCTGCACCAATAATACTTAGCAAAAATTGTGAAGAAAGTATAATAAGTGTACAGTACTAAATGTAACTTTGGTTTCACTGACTGCAGTTTTGAATTTAACTTTTTGGGGTCACACAGGTGATGATATTGAAAAATACATTGCTTTCAGATCTTCATGACCTAGACAGAGAATACATAATCAGAAACATATTAAAAGATTGTTACCAGTCAAATGCTTAGTATTTTAGTAAAAAACACCAGAATTATAGGTGCCTGTAAGACTATTTATCCTGCTCAAAGGGAGCATATTTTTAATTTTTGTGTTCTCATAGATAAGTGCTGAGAAGATATTAGCACTGTGCGAGTGCTGTACAGTGCATTCACGTGCTTGCACGCACTCACCACATTCCGACCTTTTGGACCTGCAATTATCCTGGGCTGTCAGATGGCTTTTTAATTACATGACGCACGCTCTTCTTTTGAGGATGCTTTTCTCATTGCGCAGGACAGCTCAGGTACCTTCTGCTGTAGTGGCATCTATCTAAAGGCTCGTCTGTGTGCGATGTAAAAGTTACGCCATGCCTAATGAGGACAAAGCCTTATGCGAGCAGCATCTCGAGTTCCTAGGTGAGAGTCTGTCCCCACCGGAATGCTGAGCATCCATTCCCGCTTCCTCAGCCTCCTCCAGGAGTCAAACTTCGTCCTCCCATTGACTCCACTGGGAAGACACCACCGACCTCCAAGATCCCTGAATACTCCCAGTACCCACCTTTGTGAAGACACAATAGCAACTGGTAGTAAATAGGTGTCATCTTTAGCAGAGCTGGCTCCTGAGGATTTCCCGAATGCCACAGCTGCTGGTCCTCTCCTGGGGAGCCTGCTGTGTGCTGTGGCTCATCACTCCAGGCAGTCGCTAGATGGGGTGAAAGCTCTTCATCTTAACAGGCCTTGCCTGTTTTCCCGTTAAAAGTACTCGATGTCCATCCTCACCTGCCGTCTCTGCCAGTTATCTGGTCTATCATCTGCTCCTGCAGCAGCTGCCAGCTTCCCCCTTGAGAACGATCTTGATCTCTCCCTTCAGCTCATGGTGAAAGCGGCGCTGGCACCTTCTTTCTGAGCACAGATGGCAAACTTAGGAGATCCTTGTTCAGACATTTGAGCCTCTGCTTTTTTTCTGCACCTCGGAATCAGTCTTTCTGATTAAAATACTATTATTTATTCAGTGCCTTTGTGCTGTGACGACTCCGGCCAAAGAGCAACCTGCCATCCAGCTGGCTGAGCACTTCACAGCCACAGCAGGGAAAAGGGTAAATCCAATCAGGGAAGTGGTGCCTGTAAAGCTGGTTGAGAACTCGTTAGCGAGCCTTGCTAGGTGTTAACAGCTGATTACAGTTGCGTGTAGCTTTGGTACAGATTCTTGCAAAAAATGGTATTAAGACTGCACACTCCTCTTTCCCCTTGTGCAGGCCCGACTGCCCTGAGCCCGCTGCAGTGGTCCGGCCTCCTCCACCCTCAGCTGAGTGAGGGGGGTTAGGCTTCAATCACTTGTACCTCTGCATGATTAGATTATTAGGAAAAATTTCTTCATG
>VWYH01010939.1:0-13377 GCA_013399365.1 Pampusana beccarii
CAGCCCCAATTACTTAGTTGCACCAAAGGTAACTTGCAATAGGCCCACTGTCACCCAGTTTTAGGTATTTTTGATCTCCTACCAGAAACTTACAGGGCCCCCAAAAAGAGTCTCCAAATCAGCATCATTAGTCATGCACTGGCATGCCCTGAGCATGGGGACACGACAGAGGGGAGCAAGGGTTACCAGGGCGTTTGTGCTGCCTTTTCTGATTCAGCTGAGCTTTCCAGCCCTTGCAGTTATTTTAGGATGTTAACTGGAAGTTACAATTTTTATTGTTTTGTTGGGTTTTTTTTGCTACAATGTTTCATATTCAGGGCTTTGAGACCTACATATTTATATACATTTAGTAAAGCTAGACTGGGCTATTCCATGAGGACAGGATACAAAGGAACATTACCAAGGAGCTTACACGTGGTGGATGAGTGATGCTAGCAGACATATTTTGAAGCTAGTCCTTCTACTGAAAAAAGTAACCTGTAGGTTAAATATAGTTAAAATCACCAAAGCTCATAATAGCATATTTCTAAAGGCAGCATAAAATGAAATTTGATTCACACTGTATTTTAAGGATCAATGACAGTGAAAAGCAACTATCTCAAAGCTGACATTTAATATACAAGATGTTGAAGTGGTTAATATGTCACAACAAATTATAGATAGGAAATTTGCCCTCTTAATATAGGGTTTGTTTTGTCATTGCTTTGCATTTTGGCATGAAATAAGCCTGATGGATGTTGCATTAGAGATGAAAGCCTATGGACTCTCAACGAACACCTTACCTCCTGTATTACCACCTGTTTATTCATCTTCAATTTAGCACTTCTATTGTGTATTTATTAAGATAATGAAAAAAAGGAAACATGGCTGTTAACAATTTCAGTAACCTCACTGTGCACACATTATTCAAGAAACCTAATAATCCACGAGAACTAATTCTGACTTACTGATAGTCTGCTTCACTAAATCATGGTGATTTTTTTCTAGTGAATAACGGACGATGCAGTGTGCCAGTACCTTAATTAAAGAGAGCCTCTCTTAGCCTTGATCTCAATTTACAGGGTAATCCTACAATAATATCACTAATAGAAGGTACATTAAAGGGCATCAAGTAGCATTAACTGTATTAAATTATTGCACTTGTATTAATTAACTGCTGAAGCAAGATGGTCCTAATGGCTAGAAAGGTCGACTAATGCAGTAAGCCATGAGGTGCCGCTCCCTTTTTTAACATTTTGGGTTTTTTTTAAAGAAGTTCAGTAAAATGCTGATAATAATCCATTTGAAGCCAGGCAAAATATTCCTAGCAGATTTTGGTTCAGGCTGCTAAAGGTTTAACAGTGTTCATTCCAAAGTATTTTTGCTTTACTTGTTATATTGTCAGTGATGTGTACATTTATACACTGTAAATTAACTGTAATTCCAGATACCAGTAAAAAAACATTGCTCCAGTGGGTGACTGAATGACTAACTAGCTGAAACAAAGGTTCTTATTGCTTTTGGGTGATTATATTTTGATCTAAGAGCCACCAGTTTCCTTCTGACACCAGAATATCCAGCCTCTATACAATGTTACTGAGCTCTTTGGAATTTATTTTTACATTCTTCTCACCTTGAAGCTTCTGTATTTAAGCCCCAGGTTTTTCTGACCCAGTCTCAGCTATAGTTGCAGTTGAAACATAAATAGAAATCTCTGACATTACCAAGTGAAAAGTATCCTCAGTTTTAACAGTTTTTTGCTCACACATTTTCTCTTCTAAATTTAAATCCATCTTGGAATCTGACTAGATTACTCTGAATGAAAGCATATTTGCTACGAAAGAGGTTGGGTCTTTTTATTTGTTTTATTCAGCCTGCCCCTCCTGGCAGCTGTGACCCTGAACCAGTGAGTGTGGCTGTGGTGGGTTTGGGGAAGGTGGGTGCCCGTCCTCTTGACAAGAGCTGAGCTGCCCCCTGAGCCAGGTGTCGCATGGCAGCCTTCAGCAGATGGTCACACCAGGAAGACTGGATGGTACCAGGTTCAATCCTCTGGCTAATTCTGCAGATCCATTCTACGAATGGATTAATTGGATTAAATCTGTATGTTACTCTGTCATACACTTGACAATGCTGTAATAATATCTCTCTGTAATTTACCCAAAACCAGAACTTTGCCCTAGGGAAGTGGTAATATGTAGAAGTGCTTTAGTTTTATTTATAATAGAAAATGTTTTCATTAATGTCCAGCTCAGAACCAGACCATCAATATGAAGATATGTAGGTTTCAGGCTTTTAAGAACACAACAGAAGATCATTCTAATTTCTAGTATTTAGTTACTGTACTTGAATACTCTTTGTTTTATGAGAACACTTGCATTAGAAGCTTGTTCTCCTTTGAGATTTTGACTAGTATATGGAGAGAATCTAGCAGTTTCCCCAATTAAATTAAGTACTCCTTAGAGAATGGGAAAGAAAAAAAAATGTATGTATTTAAGAGCATATCAATTTATCTTTAACTCCCAAGTGCAATTAACTTTTTAAATATATCTACTGTAATATGTCATGAAGGAAAATGGTCCTTCATTTTCTGTAAACAAATCTATGGTCATCAGGAATTGAAATAATTAAATGGTTACTGTGTTTATTCACACATGAGCACTCCCCAATGGTTTACTCAGTACAGGTGTCCTGGGTGGGTTTTACTCCTGCCCATGTTCAAATAATACTGGTTTCCACCCTCCATCCTGGTGGCACAAGTCCTGTACATTACCTCAGAGTGGTCTCAGTCTTGTAGTGGTTGGACGGGGAGCAGAGCATTAGAGTCTCGACAGCTGACCAGGTATGTAGTTCTGCTATACACTTTTGAAACTCATGGGTTTAAATCACCAGGTTTCACTCACCACCTTTGCTCTTTAGTATCTGATCATCTTTTCTTGGCCTGTTTTGCAAGATGTGAAGTATTTCCATACTGGTCTCCCCCAGCTGTCTTTCAAGGAAGCTCAGTATCATGCAGGATCAGGATGTTTGAGGAAAGGCAGCAAGCCTTTCTGTAGTATAAATCGTTCTGCCATTGAACATTAAAGGAGTAGAGATGAAACTCCTGATGAAAGAAATCAGAATTTTTCTTTCTGTATTACTTTGTATGCTGAAAAGCTATCCAAAGAGCCTTTCTGAATAAAGTCGGGGATTCCAATATCTTGCAGAAACTTTCTTTCCTTTAAGCTTTTCATTTCAAAAGAGTTCAATTTAATGCAAACACTGAAATAAGCTTAAGGATCTGCTGGATCACATATACAAATGATTCTTGGCACAGGGATGTCATTCAGGTTGAAATTAAAGCTGGAGTGATACCACATATTATAATCTTAAAAGTTCAAAAATTTCCAACTATTTCACAAGTAACAGGAACTATCAACTTGTAGGGTTTTCTTTTTTCTTTTATTGTTTTTTAATTTAACATTCTGATCTCTTCCAAGGGTACTAGTGTGGTGAGATTACCTGCTGCTAGTTTTGTTCATCTCAGTATCTAATTACACTCACTTAAGAGATGATTTTTCCTGGATGCTCCTTGGTGTGTCAAGGGCCTCAGAAGGTAGTAGTTGAACCTAGAATATCCACTTGCATTCTCTTGACATAGGTGTTGTTTCTCTTTCTATGTTAATCTTTTTTTCTTAGTTGTAATAAATGAAACGTCATTCATCTATGATTTAGGGAAATACTTGAAACTAAGAGAGTTGAATTTGCTGCCTTTCATCTTATTTCCCTCTAGTACACTGCCATGGTAAATACTGTGTATCGTTCCATACATGTTAAGAGAAGTATTGAAACAAGAGACCAGACCTGATACTAGTTTCAGATGCCATCCTGTAAATCAAGATTAATTCCAGTGAAGTTACCCATAGTGAACCAATGAGTTTCAAATGAGTTCAACATAGGAGGAGTGAGGGAAAACCAGTGATGGAGAGACAGGAGAGAAGGAAGAAAAGAAAGGAGGGAAGACAAAATAAGGAGGCTGTCCCAGCTTCTGTTTAAAAGAAATGAGAAAAAATACCCCACACCTCTCAGTCTTTTCATCCACTTTCATCTTTGTGTAATAAGGCTGATGTAAAGCAGGACAGTTCTGCTAGGTCGTGTGATTCAGTCACGTGGAGATACCTATGCAGATAACTGGAAAGGGAATTAGTAAAGGTAAAGGTCTAACTACTTGGGGTCTGTGACAACCCTTCCNATTGAAAAAAAAAAAAACAAAAAAAACCACACAAAAAAAACCCCAAACAATCAAAAACCAAAAACCAAAACAAACCAAAACAAAAAAAACAACAAACAAACCCCAGCAATGCTGTGAATTTAGCAGGTAGCAATATGGTCAGGGAGAAGGAGATGAGGGGTCATGCTGCAGGTAGCTTTCCCAAGAGAAAGTCTGGCTGCTGATGCATTCAGGAATGCGTAATGTGAACTGCAGCCCTTTGCAGGAGAACGGGCTGTGTTCTGGTTAGGTTCATGGGACATGGCAGAAATGAAAGGATGCTGAATGGCAAGAGGCATCCTAATGACATGAGGAGACAGCAGGAACTGGAGAACTTCTTGACATACTGCCACTCCTGTATGAGCCTACTTTTAATTTTTGAAGCATACTGAGTTCTTGGAGCCTTAGAGTCTGTCCGTGAACAGCATCTGGTTGCTTGCACAACAGTTCATCCAGACTTCTAAGCAGGTAGCAGTTAATAAAAAGGAATGATTGTTACGACTTTTATGCTGGAAGTGCTGCCGTACTCTGGAGTAATGTAGCTGTACTTTACTGATGATTACTTTGACACTTCTGGGGTGACGACCACTGTTTTAAAACAAGCCTAAAAACAAACAAAAACATCTCAGGAGGAGGCTGATAATCCATAGCTTCATACTGTGGGTTAAGGCTGATCAGGCATTGGGACATATTATGGAAAATGCAATACATATGGTACACACACATGCCCATATCCCAGTGGTGAAGGGCAGTTTTCTAAAATTATGCTTTTTCTTTGGAGCCCTGACTCTGTCCTCCAGGTTTGATGCTTGTGCGAATGCCAATAGTTGTCTGCTTCTTCCTTGTAAATGCCCTGGAAGACCTTGTGATTCTTTTCATTTTCACCCTTAAATCCATTTTTGTCTTTATGGGAGCTATGCAGAGTGTCTTTCCTCTCTGCCATGAAGTATTCCTGCTTCCATCCTCTCTAGATGTGTGTTGACCTGTAATGTGAGCCAGCACAATATATTAAGATTTGTAAAGTACTTTGAAATACGCTTAAGAAAGATCAGTAGAGAAGCACAATGGATTTTGATAATCTTTCCTCCCTGCACCATCTCTCATAAAACAGGGTTGTAACAGGAATACTGGTACAGATATTAATGATAGCGATGCTGTCCCGATGACAGAGGAACACAGCAGTTCCCATTTAACTCCCATCAATATTTCTGTTACACTGCCCGTTAAATCTATTAACAGCCAAAAAGATAAAATTTGATTACAATAAGGATATATACATTGAGATATGTGTCTTCACACTCAACTAATTAGTTGCCATCAACTGTTTTCACTTTGCTAGGTGACATGTGGTATATAAATCATTACAATATGTTAAATGCAAATGGTTGGTAATAGGGTAACCATCTGCTCACTGTTGGAAAGTTAGCAGAGGAATACAGTAAGCTGTACTTCTAATAACGATGCTAAACTCACATCCCTGAAATACCAAATAGCTAAAACCAGCTGCTTCCACTAATGCCAACATTACTAATACATCTCTTACCCTTTTCATTTTCAGAAGTAAACTACATATTGTAAGAGGTAATTCTGTTCTTCACCATGAACTTGACTTCAAGGCTAGAGTTGGTAACAGAAATGTGAACCACTGTATCTCAGAGCCTGATATTTTTCTTAGCTTGTATTGAGCACTTTTGAACAGCCAACAAATAATCAGGCTACCGCCTTTTCTCGGGGCATCTTTTCATCTACAAATATAATTAAATGCTCTTCCTCCCTCAACCCCTGCTGCCAGGCCCTTTTCCAGGGATGACATTATTCTGTCACTGATAGATAGTTGGCACATCGCTGTCTGGAAACATATTACATTAGAGACCATCAAAGGGTGCCTTCCATCTAATAACCTACCATGGCCTATGAACATTAGAGATCATCGCTGCAAAGAGGGATCAATTATTTTGCCACAGACGTATTATCAGGAGCTGTCACATACCTTAGTAATGAGCATTTCTGGATACCCAAGTGGCAAAGTAATGCAGTAGAAAATTAGTAGTGGGACAAGTGTGAAGGACTGCCTGCCAAAGTTGAGGCTGCGCCTTCAAGCTAGAGCAGCTCCTTCTCTCCTTACCCTTTCAGTCATCTGCTGGTCAGGGTCACTGTCACAGTGCTGATGTGCTGGCTCCACCATCAGTAGCATATTGCATTATTGCCTATCAGAGAGATTAATACGTTCCTGTACTGAATTCCCAAGACATGGCTCTCAGCACTAAAGAAGCTGAGGAATTAATTCAGCTCCCACTGTCTGAATGGAAAAGAAGTTTGTGCTTTCATCAGTCCAATGCTAGTGTGGCTGTGGCTTTCTTTATCCACGTTAGGAGGGAGGGGTTGGTGTTTGGCTGGGGGTTTACATCTGGCATGGCAGTGTCTGATTTAAGATTGTGCTTCCATAGAAGCACCTGCAGGGCAAGAGGCTGCAGGAAAGCTCATTAGCCTGTCCGTTTCATAGCCCTGGGATGAATTACAGAATAAGATGCTTGCTCTACAAGGTCTCAGAAACCTGCGGCTTTGTGTAGGTGTGCTGTCCTGCAAAGCTTTCCAAGTTTAAAAAAATGTTACAGGGAGACTTCATGCTAACACATTTCCTTTGTTTCCTTGCAAGAAAAGAAGCACAGTCTGAAGGCTGCACAAATTGGGTGATGCCATTTTGATTCACATGGAACACCTGCCTATTTCAAAATGGTGTGTCTGCACTTTAAAGTTATCTGGAGCATTTATAGACAGAGCTGGTGTGATGAGCAGAACTTTATAATAGCTCAAAGGCATGGTGCCAGAGCTAAGAATTTGATAAGCAAGGGTCCTGAATTGGATTCCAGCAATGGTCACAAGTTTTATGAAGCTCTCATTTGAAATTGCAAGCAGGGGAAAGACAGGTTTCTTTCTCTTTAACTGCATTAGTTTTATTGAACTGAAACATTGCTTCAGTTCCCAGAACACTTTATATATATTTTAATGCACATTAGCAGAGACAGAACAGTCACAGGAGCATTTATTGTTTCTGACATTTATATTTGGTAAAACTGATTTTACTCATTTTCCCATTTAACTCTCCCATGCATTAAGAATCTTTAGACTTTGAGATGGTGTTTACCCAAGTCATCTTAAACATACTAATTTTAACTTCTTTGATTTGGTGATGCTTCTGTAGGGCTTTTTTTTAGGCCTGTTCAGAAAAGCCAGGTCAAGCCACACAAATTTGCACCGGAGTCCAGGAACCCCTGGTAGTGTTTTGTGCAGGAGAGGGAACATGAAATTCATTCCTCAGTAGCTGATCCTTTAGGTTTTATTTGATGAATGCTGGTAGCATCCACTGCAACACAAACATCCTGGCCATTGAATGCTTCCCATCTGTTGTTTTTTGGGGAGAGGGAGGGTTGTTTGAGAGGTTTGAGGTTTTTTAGCCTTACTTAACTTGGTTGTATTTTTATAGCCTCATCACATTTTAATTGGCTCTAGATCTCATTGTATTTATTGAACTGAGGACTGCTTCTTCCCATACTTGAGCTAGGGGGTGTTGATTTTGCCATACATGCACAACCAGGAATTGACTTGGAAAAAAAAAAAAAAAAAAAAAAAATTACCCTTCCTACCCCCCAGTTAGAACACAGCAGGTCTTGTGACTTTCTGCGCCACCAGGGGAGCAGAGCCAGTGGGAACAGGGTACAGTGATGTCAGTTGGGACGGGGACAGAGCTACAGTATGAGAAAACATCTGTTTTGTTAGTGACCCACTTTGGGAAATCCTCCTTCCCTCCTCCCACACCATGCATATGTCCAGCTGCTCATTTCTCACTGTCTTTGCTTCTCTTATGGTGCTCATCACTCCTTCAGTTGTATGGCACGAGGAGTCACTGCCTGTGTGGCTCAAAGAAGGAATGGAAACCTTTGGCAGGAACATCTCAATTTACAATGAAAAAGTAAACCTATTATTCTTTGTCAATGCAGAAAATTGCTTATCATTTAACAAGCTTCATTAAAGATACTGTGCTTATGGAACCATGCCTCCCTTCCTTTGAATGCCCCTGAAATAATTCTTCCAGCAGGACAGCAAAACAGCNAAATACCTTTAAATTTCTCCTCTACTGTACATGTCTCAAAAAAAAGTTTCAACAGTGTAGAGTCCTTACATACCCAATCTCTTTGGCATCATTTTACATTCTGATCAGGTAGATCAGCTGATCACTGCAGAAGTAACCCTCAATGTGGTGATTCTTTCCAAAGTTTGCCCTTTCAGGTGGATGATGGCAACAGCCTTAGGTCTGACATGTACAAATATCCAATGTTTTACACTTGATGTCTTAAAATATACATCTGGACTTTTGTTTTTTACAGATATAGTCACTATTATTGAGAGATCAGGTTCTGAAATCTCTCTTCATTCCAATGGCTACTTTTGGAGACTAATGCACTGTTGGATTTTGTTGTTTATACGTTTGTTTGTATGTTAATGCTTCATAAAATATATGTGCTTTAGATAGGAGAGATGCAGGAGAGTGATACCACCAGAATGACAAAGAGCTATGTGTCTTGATTCCAAAAGCAGGTGAAGTATACACCTTTAACATAGTTCATTGGTTTCCTCACTGTGGAGTCATACCCAGGTTTTGACTAACAAATACACAATTAGTGTGGCTGACAATTAGCCTGCCTGTGAATTTTGGGGAGGAGGTACATGTCCTCTGTCTAAAGACTTCATACGAAGAGCATCATGTTACATTTTTAGAGGCATTTGCCACATAAAATTAAACACCTAAAGGCAGCTTAGTGCTGGCTTTTGGAAAAAAATGGGGAATTTGTAAATTACATCTGTGTTTTATTATAACAGGACTTTGGAAAAATCTCTTGCTCATATTAGGACCACCGATAAAGGGCTTACTCCCAGAGAAAAGGTTCTGCAATTTAAAATGGGCTGAGTGTATGCTGTAACAAGAGAGAGGCCTTTTAGAGTATTGTGCAAATATTGCTGCAATGCAAACACAATTAATAGAACATAAGGTCCAGTCTCAATGCCCAGTATACAGGAGCTTCTGCCTAATTCCTAATGCATAAAATGTATACTTTTTTATATCCTTATAAGCTTAGTGCATTTAAAAAAACCAAAACAAAACACAAAACAAAACAAAAAAAACAAACAAAACTAAACAAACAACAAAAAATAACAGGTCTGAAAATTCAGCTGCTATAACTACTTCAGGCAAACAGAAGAGGGAAAGAATTGCCGTGAGGCGTAGGTGAGACTGCATCCTAAGAAGCTTGTGGGCAGCAGCCCAGGGCACTGTCCTGCCAGGCAGCTGCAGAAGCAGGTGCCAATAACACTGGGTGGGGAATGGCTGTTTTGTCACCAGTGTTATCAGAGCTCACAGTCTGCAGTGCATGCATCTCAGGAGAAGCCTGTTACAGACTAAGACTTTTTTTCCTTATTGTATCAAGTTCTTTGTCTTCAGAGATATGTCAGCATCTGAAAACCTGGAGATTATCACGAAGGGCTAAAACTGAGACAAAACACAGGAGTGATTTGCATAGGAAAAAATAATAAAAATGCTGTATACTGAAAGTAACATTCAACTTCTGTTACAAGAAGCTTGGGCAAGTGCCAGAAGCTTGTTCTCTTTGTGATATGATTATAAGGCCACTAAGTCATGTGGTTCAGTCAATTTGCTGTATATCATGATAAATCTGCATATAGCAGAAAATCCACAAAGTTCTGCCCTTTTCCTCTCCTGAGCTTTTCTGCCCAACATGAAAGCAGAGAACAGCTTAAACAAGATCTGAGGTCACTTCTGAGTCCTGTGTAATGCTCCCCTCCTGGCTTGTGTAAGCCAACAGGAGGAGATGCTGAGCAGGCGTGAGAATAGATGAGGAAAGATGATGAGTTGTAAGGGTGTGGACAGAAAGTCATGACTGCTGTGGGCACCATCCTAAATCCCAGGGGACCTGTATCCTTCCTTCTCCTCTGCAACTCTGTCGGCGTCTGAGAAAGAACACAGCATTAAAACATATCAGAAACAAACTCCTTCATCCCCAGAAGTACTGCTTACAAAAATATTTCCTAATAAAGTGTCCATTATTCTTTCCTTCTATTATTTTATTGGCATAATTCAGGAGGTTTCTGATAATTATGCTTGAGTTCATTAAGAATAAAGCTCTGTGTTGTGCAAGAGTTCTTGTTAGATTCATCTCAAGGCACCTTGCCTCTTCCTTGCTCATCAGGTCTTCAGAACAAATCCCTCCTCTTCTTTTGTGGATATCAGTGTGCAAACAAAAACCAATTCGTTTTGAACAGCAGTGTCCATAAGTCCATGCCCTGAAGAATAATGCAAGGAAGTTGTTGTTCACCATCTGACTGTCCATGTCCCACACAGGATCCTTTCCAGCCTTGCTAGATCTTTTCCTTGTAATAAGCTGCTGGTCAAGAAACAGATGCTGCTAGACATCCCTGTATTAATGACTTTTTTCCCTTAAAATCTAGGTTCTTTACCTGCATCTATTAGTTCTCTAGTATTGTTCATAGAGCTATGCATTATATTTGTTTTTTCTACGTATGCATACCTTTTACTTCCGGACTAGCTCAAACATACTTTGAGAACAGAAACAGCCTGTACATTTACCATGGGAGTTTGAGGCTGAGGAAGCCTGCTTGACATTTCAGGGAAAACTGAAAAGTTTGCATAGAATTTTAAAAGCTATGTTATACAAAATAGAATTGCAATGGTTTGTTCTTCAGTATAAACATATATTGATTGTTTTTGTCAGCAGTATTTCACAATTTGCTTTCCCCCATGAAAACCTTACATTATTCATAACTTGCAATCTACTCCTTAAATTTTCAGTTATAAGAGTTTCCTGGTGGGGGTCACAGAATATGAAGGGAAGTATTGATTTGAAACATTTGAAATATAAATGAAGTTGTTTAGTTCTTCTGGTACATGGAATTTTATAGTCACTGGATCAAATTCAACCTCCCAGCATGTCTGTTTTCATAGACAACAAAAACATGTTCCCGACCCCTCAGTCGACCGTGCAGCTCAGCCCTAGCCTCTGTCTGAACATTCTTTGATTTACCCCGTATTTGTTAAAAACAAACATGAATAATAAATGCTCCAGTGCACTTGAAGGCCAAAAGCAATCACTATTTTATTCTAGTCTGGCATTAGGTCAGAATCTTAAGACTTTGCTTTGAAACTACCAGTCCTTTGTCACTTAAACTTATGGAATAATATCAAAGCAGTATCATCAACCCCATTTCACGACAGACGTTCGCAGTCTCTTGTCCCATGTCACATGAGTTTGAGGCTAGGGCAAGTATTAAAGCCAGTGGCAGATCTAGTTTGGCACAGGAGGAAAACCAGTCAGCACTGCTAGTGCTCTGAAGGGCTGGCGCACATGCTTGTCCATACGTGTCTCCTGCTCGCTGCTCCAAGGCCAATGCCAATGCCAGGGGCCAGGTCTCCTCTCTCTCTCCCCATTTCAAGTCTAAGAGCTCCCTTCCAGCCACATCTGAGAAGTGCTGAGGACTGCCAAGCTCTGGCCATCCATCTCTGAGAAGACTGGATCATCCATTAGGAGTCATACCCACAGACTGTCTATTAATTTGCTAAATTCAGATTTATTTTTGGTAAAAAGCCAGTAAATTTGACCCATGATATCATCTATCTCAAGCTTTCTAATACTAAACAGCATTTGTAATTTTCCCACCTTTGTATAATTCCACTGACTTTAATAAAACATAATAAAATGTTTGCAGAATCTAGCCAATTTAATGGCTTCAAGATAACAGTAAGTAGTGTCTATAATTAAACAGTAATCATATTGTATTTTTTAAAAAGAAAGCTTTCTCTACACAAAGTCAGCAACTGAAATACAGTAGGTAAAAGAAGAACTATTTCCCCAAATTAAAAAGAAAAGATACAGTTAGAACTTTTTTCCTGAAAAATTTAAAATTAGTCCCAGCAAATAATTTCATTCTGCTGTATTGTTATATTAATACCAAGAGGGCCAGAGATAAGGTGACCCAATAGCTCTTTCTCAGTATCTAAGTTAGCTATTGGATGCTAAGTAGCTTTTGGCATACTTCAAACATGACATACAGACACATCCTGCTCACTTCTCATCTAGTTTTCTTCATCAGGAGAAAGGATTAGTATTTTTGAACTAAAAATTATTCACAGAAGAAAATTCTGGCAGGGATGACTAAAAGTATCTTCAGAATTCAAGCCACATTAATAAACACTTTTGACTAACTTTTTTCTGAAAGCTCAAAAAAGGCATGATTTTTCTTTTGGAAATATTTTTGTTCAACAAATTGTCAAAAATAATTTTTAAAAATTGAGTTAAAACCTGAAAATAAAACTACACATTTCATTTGACACAAATAATTTTCTCCCCCGTTTTTTTTTTCAGTTCAGTCAGTGAACTGAAAAATCAATTATTTGCACAGCTCTACTGGCAAATAATTCTTATCATAATAATTCCAGAGGGAATTATTCTGTGGCAAGGAGATTATACTGTATGGAATTTAAAAGTTTGAAAGCTGAGGCTAGCATGATAAACAATGAGAAATATTCTGATCGGTTTTCTCACTTTTCTCCTTCAAATTGTGACCTCCAATGGAGATGGAAAACTAAAAGAGAAAAAGGAAAAAAAGAGAAACAAAAAAAGATCTATGTATTTTAAAGTGGATTTGGAGTGTCTGTTTTGGTAAAAAGAAGCCTCCAATCCACTACTTCCCAATTATTTTAGATGGAGCCGTGAGGCCTAAGCATTTTGAAAATCAACCCTCATGAAATGCATGAAAACACCAGAACAAAACCACTTTTGAAATATTTAAGTCAGCTTCATTTGCTCCGAACAGTTGGTTATGCACTCTCAACTTTGATAGTTTATTCATGAATACCTTGGAACACACTCGAAAAAATAATATAGCTGCCTCGTGCCTTATAATTATCCCTAAAGTTCAAGTTCAGCAACATCATTTTTCAGCAAGAGATCAATTAACCTGTCCTCATAGTAAGTGATTCTTTTCTTCTGCCTGTCTTAGCAGCATCTAAGGGAGGTACCAGCAGAGGACAATGGCCGAGACACCGGAGCTGGTGCACACAG
>VWYH01010948.1:0-178776 GCA_013399365.1 Pampusana beccarii
CCAATCCCTGACATTCCGTGATTTACATAAAGATTAATTACCAGTAATGTAATATAGACTCAGGAAAAATAATCTACAAGATAAATACGTAAACAGTGTAAGTTTTCACATGTTTCCGATATTAAAAACTAATGAAGCAAAAGAACGTTGATGCTTAGACACAGCATATTGCAAAATCAGATGTTCTATCAAGAATTTACTAGGGTGTTACACATTCATGAATGTTGCACAGCCAGTTTAGTGAGCTATTGTCCACCTTGTAATATAATACAAAGCTTAAGGTACTTTGCAGGCCTAATTTGACAGCATAACCCAACACTAACCAAGGTAAAAAAGCAAAACAAAATGCATGGCAACTAACACAAGGCTGGTCTAAGCTAATGTACTGTGCACTTACTAATATATACCAGCCACTTGCTATGTTTGTAATAACAGCAGTCAGAAAAAACCCACAACATTTTGCTTTTAAAAAATAAATATGTTATCAAAAGTCAATCCCAAGAGATATGATATGCTTTCAATCTGTCATTGAGGAAAGACTGTAAAACAGACTATAGTAAGCTACTTGCCTCCAAAATAAGCTCCTATTTAAAAAGTAAATGGTGATGCAACCTATAGAAGTGACTTGAGATTTCAGACATTTAAGTTCAGGAGCAATTACATTCATATGTTCATTTCCTCGTCACCAACAAAACTAAAACAACAAAGTGAAACGAGTACCAAGTAGTTAACACAATGAATTACGGATATATACAGAGAAACATTACCTACAACTTACTATTCAAATAGAAAGAATCAGCAGATAAACAGTTTTAAGGAAACCTTCTGGTCTTTGAAAAATAATTTTAACTTTACTTGTAAATACAGGAAGTCAAATTACTGGTATATTTGTCACAAATTTATACACTAATTTCAATAGCTCGGTAACTGCATCTGATCCAATCTGATGCATCTGATCTGATTCTACCAAATGGAATACATTAATTCTCACTCAATACTGTTCACCTAGAAAACCTTTAACAGAATCTACAGACTCCTCTGAAAATGCATATTTAGCAAGTAAATAGTAACTTTAATGGTTATATTCACATGCAACTTTAAGTACATTTGTTTCAGTAACTCAGCCTGAGTGTAGCAGTTTGATTATAACACTTTTGCTTTAACAGAAACTTGAATTCAAGAGAAACAAACCAACCTGCACTTAGACTTCCTGATGGTTTACTTGTGGTTCCAAACCCAAATGATGATGCTCCTGTGGCACTGCTTCCAAAGGCAGAGCTACTTCCAAATCCTAGAAGAATAATAGCAAAGACATACAACAAAAAAAAATTACAGACACAGCAATTAAAGACACATAGGTTTTGGGCAAATATTCTAAAACTGAATATAATTCTAAGCATTATTTGGTAAACAAATATTCCAAAGATTATTGCCTCAAGACTACTTTATTCTCACAGTATTGTGTTAAGAAAACCGCAAACAGGAAAGGATTGGAGAAAAATATTTCCTTCAAAACACAAAATTGAGTAAAGGAAAATCTACAGAAACAGGTGAAGTAAACTATCAGCTTACAAATTTGCTATTGAATTGCTGTTAAATTGGCAAGAAAATGGTAACAAAACGGGTCAAAACTAAGAAAACAAGTGATACGACTTCTCTAACAGAAAGCTGCACTCTTCATCCACAACTCTAAAAGAAAATTTTTCTGTGCTTAAAACAGAGTAAAAATTTTTTTGAGTTTACATTTGGTTTATTTTAGAGTTGTGTCCCAGTCCGCTTATTTGGAATCAGTTTTATCTAGGAAACCACAAAACAGCTTAAACAGAAACTTAATGACACAATATTTAATTGGAAAAATTATCATATAAAGGGCAGCCATAAACATGTTACTGTAATAAAAATAATTGTTAATTTTGTAATTGATATTGATGATTTGATAACATAAATACTTCATGATTTCAAATTCAGTTATTAATATGAGATTACTTCAAAGGAAAAGTTGATAGTTGCAGTTTGATACAAGGGTCAGACAAAAGGAACAGTAAGAAAAATACATTTTCTGATTTTGGCTGTCTCAAGAGGTTTTCAAAAAAAAAAAGCAGTATTTACATTTGAGGTAATTACCTCCCATCTTAAGTTTCAAGTGTCAGGAAAAATAATTGTATTTTACTGCAAATTGAGCCTTTACTACTCCTTTAGAGAAATAAGTTTTAGATTTTAAAACTAGTAATGACTGAAGACACTATCTTAGGCAGCATTCTCTAGTCTTCTGCAACTTCAAAATCAAATAAGAGTTTTAAGGGTATATAATGCAAGTATCATTTGAATGTAGGATAGTTTATTTAAACGATATACTCTTTTGTCCTGTCTAGTTTGAAATGAATTACCAATGGTCAGGCAAGTTGTCTGCAAATATTTAATCAAGCATAGGATCTATATGCTACATATCTTATATACTTAAATGCAAAAGCCTCAATGTTTATCACTGGCAAAATTAATAGAATATTTATCACAGAAAGAGAGCAAATTTCCCCAATTAAAATGATGTTTCAAGAGTATACATTACAAAACTGTCCTGTTCAAAAAAAAAACCCACCCCAAACCAACACACACACCAAAAAAAACCCCACAAAAACACCGCACCAACCACTAAAACCACAACAACAAAACCCACACCCCAACAACCCTAAGATAAAAAAAATCTTCAGTATTCATTCTGCTAATTTGTTTCCAAGAGCACACCTGCAGGATATTTTGCACATATTCCTTTATTCCTCTACACTGCTTCTATCAGATAGTGTTCTTTATTTGTCAAAAGACAAATATTTTGCAAATTAATACAGAATAGATGAAACACAAGCAAATGCCTTCCCTAAGCAGAGAACTAGCAAAAAAACCCAAGGCCTCTAAGTCAAAACTAGAAGCAGTTGTCCATCAATTTAAAAGAAAATGTTCTAATTTGCATTGGCAAGATTGGTGAACATATGTAAACAATCTTCAGTCGATCATCTCTTTGGTTGAAAAGGAAGAATTTTATTGTGGTTTTTGTTTTTCTCCCCCCCGCCCCGCCCCTCAAGGCATTTCAAACATTGTAGGAGCTCAATATTGTCAGGTTATTTTTCCCGTTTAGAGGTATTGACTTTCTTTTATCTAAACACCTTAAAAACTGATGAGAAGGGACATCGGTAGATTTAAAGATCATTTCAGTATGGTAATTTAAGGTAAACTTATGTAAGATCCAAGTACATCTTTCCGAGTGATGTTTTATTATTTTAAATACATTACAAAACTGATTCCCATGTTCGGCTCATAAAGAGGCAAAATATAGGGTTGCAGACTGAGGCTGCAGAGAGGAAAGGATGTAACAAGAAAAACCACAACACATTATGTTTGTGCTCAGCAGATGTAACAATTTTCTTTGCAGATTTTGTACAAAAGCTGCAGAGAACACCAGTGTCCTTTGACTTGCACTGTAGAAACCCCTGACCTATATAGACAGGAAATTTACACACAGATTAGATTCTACTAATCACTTAGATTCTACTTGTAGTTCTACTACTGAGAATTCATTACATTTAAATGAAAGGGTCTACATGAATTTTATGGGTTTTTTTTTATTACCACCTACTGTTTGAGAGTCATGTGTCCTCTTGGAATATATTCCCCACCAGCACTACTAACATTTTGATAAGTATTTTCCCCCTCATTTTCAAATGTTGATTTTTCAGCTTGAGAAGGGATTTTTTTCCACCTCAGCACTGAGGGACAGAGTCATAGCTAAAGCAAATATCTTTCAGCAAGCAAGATCCCAAAACTCTAGTATTCTTTAGCATTTACTCTTATATTAAGCCAAGCAGAAATGGGTGCCTACAGTTAACAGCTGGTACATCCAGGTGAAAAAATTCAGCTACAGCACGATCCAGTCTCTCAGGTGCCTAACTTTCATATATGTAAAGTTAAGTCGTAGTTACAAAAGGATGTACTTGATGTACTTCCCTAGCTTTAAGAACAGAATTTCTATGCGATTACTTTGTCTTGGGTTTATGCTACAATGGCTTCTTAGCCTTAGCAACTCCTTCTGCAAGGCATGAAGAAGTTTGGAAAGCGCAGACTGCCAAATTGTAAGGTCTCTCCCTGAAACAGATCATCATCCTCTTAGTGGAGTTAAAGGTTTGCAAGAGATTCAGATGTGCGGTATAATAATTAAATGAAAGATTAGAAAAGTTAAAGTGTACCTCCAAGGCTTGAAGAACCTAAGCCACTTGATTGCAAGCCAGTGCCAATACCTGAGCCGAATGGCGTTCCAAAACTAACTCCCAGAGATGGCTGTGGCCCTGGTATAAAAAAAATGAGAACAAACTTGCCTTACTCTTTCATAGTAAAGAGGTCCTTTATTTATTTATTCAAATATTTGATAATGTGAACATCATTGCTTTCAACAAATCCCATTAAAATCCCAAACTTCACCTCATCAAAATTCCTCACTTAACTGTATCACTGTCTGCCTCTACATCCGCCCGGTAAAAGTCTAAGAAAGCACCAATTGTGACAAGGTGAAATTAGTAAAAGCTAAAAAACCCATGACAATAACATCATTTAGTATTTTTAAAAGTTAGCCAGTCTCACCTTAAACTTCAAAACATTTTAAAAGACCTTGAGAGAACTCATAGGTAACAACATTTTGCCACCTGTATTAATAGATCAGCATAAGGGAAAACCTTCAAATTAAAAATAGAACTGACATTAATGTAACTAAAACTATATTTCTAAAAGTTAATTTAATAAATAAGAACCTTCAAAACTACTCAAGTATTCCATCAAAATTTAAACAGAACACTAAGATAAAAAACAAGACAATGACTTTATTTTATTAAATTTATTGTTCATTTTTAAGCAAGTCAATTACACAGTAACATGACAATTCAATTATTTTCCACACAAGTGATAACTGAGTTCTGTTAAGTTCTGCTACATAACACCATTCAATCAAGTAAACTAGTCAAAACACCTGTTTAAATAAACATTTACAAAAGGCACAGTTCTGTGTACCTTAATGAAGTAGATACATTCAAAATTTCAGAGTCAGTTTGTCCCATAATTTAAAAAAAAAAAAAATTCGACAGTACTTTCCCTGCATATTCACAGTAAGATGCAGGACTGTCAAAAAAACCATTTTCAGTCTGCCAAGATGAAATTTACAGCCTCAGTTCCTTTTTTTTTTTTTTAAGCCTTGGGGAATAAAGAGTCAACTTCCTAGCCCATTACTAACACATTTTAAAGTAATTAATTCTGATAAATAATCAATAATATTTTGACAGTTTTCACAGTACAGTCTTATATTCCTGTCTTTTTCAAACAGTTTTCAGTGCACTAGTTAAAAAGTTTAACCATTGAAAATACAGTGCCAGACTCTTAATCCACAGACATTCACACCTTTCTTCAAGATAGCCTTCTACTCCTTTGAACACACTTTATGTAATGTATCTGTGAAAGTGATGATTTATTCAAATATTACTATAAAGCTCAAATTATTTCAGTCTTTTTCCTAAACCATCATCACATTTGGGCTTCATTTCATTCAAAATTTCTTCCTTCATACTACAAGGTTTCCTGTTACTAATCTTTATCTAAGGTTTTAAAATGTAAATATTTCAAGCTTTTAAGACCATTTCAGTATTTGAAGATTTCAATGGGAAATCATTTTGAATCAAGTGAAAGGCACTGTATATTGAAAAGTAACATTTTTGCTAGGAACACAAAATCTTATGTGATCCAAGCTGAATGACATCTGTATACTCAAAATAGTGTTAAACTAAATTTTAAGGGCAACTAAAGTTGTTAGCTGTCAGTCTCTGCTTAGCAGGGAGTAGTTTGGAAACTCAAGCTATTTTTTCAACTAAAAAAAGTATATCAGATTTTGTAATTACAAATTTTCACATAAATTTCAGACTTCTTTACATCCAGTTTAAATACTGATACATCTACCTAGCAGCTCTTGAAAAATAAGAAAAAAAAGTTCTCATTAGAAAGAAACAAAACACCTTACACAAGTCACTCAGTCACCTAATAAACTAAAAGAAGAACGCCAAAACACATATCCAGTTCCTTCTCAAGTGCACAGGTTTCTATCTCAGTAGGAGGCACTGTTAGTGGAAGAAATTAAACCAAAACCCTACAGTCCTCCAGGCCAAGCTTTTTTCCAAATGCAACATGCTTTTTAGAGCCAGTAAAAAACATTACTCTAAAACACCTCACATTTATATAAAACAGGATCTTACGCCTTAGGCTAACAAGCTTTTCATTGAGCAACAGCATACAATATTTGTTGATTTTGTACCATAACGTTCCGAAGGCATCATCATTATTTATAGTTCTTGTAAGTAAACATAATTTTCCATAGCAAAAAACTAGTAATAAAGATTCTTCAGTGCCAAAAGTACTAGCAAAAAATTGGCACTTCTGGCTATTATAGGTACATGACAAATTCATTATAACAAGTATTTTAACATCTTAAAACTTGACACATTTGCCCCATAGAGCATTTCAGTCTAATGAATGGGACCCACTACAAAGAGTCAAGGCAGGTCAGCCAGATTCCCTGAAGTGATGTACTGCAATTTTTAAAATTGCAGCTGGTCCTAACAGTGAACAAATTTAGTGTCACAGCTTCGATCTGATTCTGACAAAGTAATACACTGACTAATTTTAACCAAGGTTAATATCAAATTACACAATAAAATTTTTAAGTGCTACAAAGATTTTAGTATCCTTTTTCATGAGCACTTTAATCTCATACCGAGCCAAGTCAAAATATAACAAAGTGTACTAATAGCTTGATAATGATTTGACTGACTCTGCACTTCACCAGTTAAGGAAAGATTAACTAAGTTGTTAGCGGGGGTACTTTATTTCTTTGTAGAGGAGGAAAGGTGAGTTTGAAGAAAAGCATTTCTTTAAGACAACTTAGTCTTACCAGAAAAACATCAGTTTCAGCCTGATGCATTTACAGCTCTTAGTTCACTAGGCTTTAATTTAGTTTAAACTCTTTTACTTTAGTCCCATCAGTAACAGTAGGTAGTTTAGCCACCATTGTTTTAACTTCCATGCCGCTCAAGATTGCTCAGGGAAGGTGCAGGCGAGGCAGCAGTTAAACCTCTAGCTGCTACTGCACAAAAGCACAACCAGCCTCGCTGCGACCAGTAAAGCTGCGCTCAGAGCAAAAGTGCTGAACTAGGGAGAAAGGTGGCGTGCAGACAAGACTTAAGCATAATTTTAATAACTCTTGATTCAAAAAACTGCACAAAAATTGCGCTTCAGTGTGCATGCCATGTTCCTGGTGTCCTGATTATCTGTCCCAGGAAACCAGTGAAGCACATCTTTGCTCCCTTTCTTCCATATGGCCAGAATCCGCTGGCTTTATTTATTTCAAGAGAAGCCAGACATGTCTTGGCATACAGAGAGAACATAAAGAGGGTGCATATCTACACCCAGGAACTGGGGAAGCACTCCCTGATCCCACAGCTTAGATGTAGCTACTAAACCTTTGACTTCCAAACACAAATTCAAAATAAATTATTTATCTTTTTCAAAGGAAGTACAGTGACTAACTCTAATCTTATAAAATACTTAACCATGTAAACATCTTTTTTTTTTAAAAAGAAGAAGCTAACCATCCTGATCTCTCAATACTAGAGTACCATATATTAGATTTAACTCAATAACTTTAAAGCCCCGATTAATTTTCTTGTTTTATTCTTATCTTTAAGAACAGCAACATCACATCAGGTATTACAAAGACACTCCCCTCTCCCTCCTTCATATATACCTCATTTCATAGTCTTTTCTCTTATAACCTTCTACCATCCCTCATCTATCCCACCCTTCACGATCTACATCTTGCAAAGAAACACACGTGATTTAACCTTCTAGCAGATAGTTTATCAAATTCATAGTAATATAACACAAAGTTAAAACATGCAAACATTTGCAGTTTTACTGCAGCAAATGACCATCTGAAAACTCAAACAACGAAAAGGAAATTAAGAGAGAGCAGTCTTTAAATATCTAAAGGTTCCTGAAAAATCAAAGTAGAGTCCCCTCCTTTTTCACTCCAAGACAAAAAGTGGCAGCCTTAATGTGAAGCTAAGAAATTTCAGAATAGTTGTTGGAAAAAAGTCAAGTGCTGAAATCAGTAATTTAGGAAAGGTGTGACATTTTCCTTTCTAGCAAGTGTTTTAAAATTCCAAGATCTCTGTGGAATAGTTCAGGCCTGACTAATCCTGGTTTTGAGCTAGAAAAGAAGATAACTTCAAGTTCCATCTAACCGTATTTTCTAAGAGTTTTAAGTATTTTTGAAGTGCCACTCAAAATATCAATACACATCTATTTCTCCAAGTCACCAAGCAAGTTGCATGGAGGGTAATATTCCAACTGAATAAGTGGTAAAAAAATTGCTGTCTACTTTTGTTGGCATGTTTGACGTAAGTTAATGGCTTTGTTCCATCTGCATCACTCTTATAGTTGGCACATTTTTGGCTTTTGAAATACTCTGCCAAAACAACGCACCAAAACAACGCCCACCCCACACCAAACTACACACACTTCCCTTTGCTCTTTTCACTACAAAATACCTGAAGGTATAAAGGCACCTTACCTCAGGTGTGTTGATACAGGTCAATTCTGCCTTTCCCCCCCCCTCTCGTCACTCCTACTCCTAAGAGAATATTCACAAAGTCATGCCATAAGTGGCACCAATTTACTGAAGTTATTCAAATCTGGACTAGGAAGAGAAAGTTCAAATCCCTCAACCCAATTCATGAAAATGCAGGTATACCTTTAAATGTGACATCTCAAGTATATGACTTTCATATACAACTAATCCTGTAATGACATGAGACAAGGAGAAAGATGGAAAGGGAACTACTTTGCAACATTAGGCTGCACAACCCACACTTCTACTTGTATTAAAAAAACCAAAGTGTGACATTATCTCATGTTTTCTGTTTAAAACTACACTCTCTTGCAGATGTCACTTCAACAGAATTTCCATGGATTAACAAAGCAGCAACAGGAAGACTGTGGTCTACAATGGAAATTTAGAATATAAATATTTGATAGAGACTTAATTTTTCATTGTGTTCAAAATATTTTCACATCTTTGTCTTTTAAACCCATCTCCTTGCTGTTTATAAGGGCCAGGACTGGAAGTTCATTATATTTTCCATTTACGGAGAAGGCAAGGACAGCCTAATAATTTGCCAAACTTAGGATGGTTGCTGCATGAGTATCTAATTAAAACCACTCAAAATATGACTGCTGCTATAAGACAAGAGAAGGGAAAGGTGCTAATGTGACTTTCAGTACACCTATAATAAATGACATTTTAGAAAATTAATGTTAGAACTATGCTTTTCATAATTTGCTGACATAGATATATAGCCATGTTCAAGTTAAACTGAATTTCTCATTTCTGTTAAGTGATTAAATATTAATTCAATTCTCTACATTCAGGAATCCCTCTCCGAGAAGCGTTGGTTAGTATAACAATATCAACCAAGATGCCTTAGATTATTTCCTTTGCCATACGTATTCATTCTTCACTAGTAGTGGGTCATGCATTTCCATTTTGGCCTTCCTCTTATACACATGCACACACAGAACCACTGATCCGCTCCCTCCAATGTTTATTGGCAACAGCAGAGTTGCCAGCAAAAACTGCTCCAACATCACTCTGACAAAGGAGTTGGTTATAAAATAATAAGCTAGGCATCCATCTTCCTATTCTACTAATGTTTGCTCCACTATCCTTCCTGTTCTACAGCATTTTTCATTTTACAGTTCCAAAGTGCTTTATAAAAATGCATTATTAATTTAGTATAAGGAAAAGGTAATATGCATTTAGATATTGTCTCCTCACTGATTTGAGATAATTTACTATAACCATACAATTCTGGAAAGAGGCAACACTAGGTATATTCAGAGATGTAGAGTGAAGACTCACATTCCAAGGGGTAAATTAGAACAGTACAGTAAATATCACTAATACAAGTAAATTCACAAGATTAAGTATCTGTTGTATAATTATTGCTAAGTCTACCCTGCATTTTTCTATTGGCTATGTATCAGTAACTTCGCTCATCACAATGTTCAGATTTTTAGTCTAACACAAAGGAAGACTTCATAGAAAATTTTACACAAATTTACTATTGTTGTAACACTAATAATCTATAACTTGAATGCACTCAGACCTGTAGCAGGCTGTTGCTGCTGAGTAAGTGTTGCAGCCATCGCAACGGCTGCTGCATTTGGTATGTTGCTGAAAGGGGTCGGTCCAGTGGTAACACGTGGCGCACTCTGCCACTTCTTCGCTTCTGCTCGTCTCGCCTCAAAAACATCCATGGCATCCCCCAGAAAGGTTTTCCTGTAGCCAAGGTATTGGTCTTTGAGCATCTGCAGAGGGTTGGGAGAAGCTACTTTAGTTCAGTGCATTTGACATAAAATCCTAACTTAGTAACGGAAGAGACAGTTATAAATAACAATTCATTTAAAAAACAAAAACAAACCCACCAAACAAACCAACCACAACACCTGGCTCAAAACAAAACCCACCAAACAAACAACAATAACACACAACAAAAAAAGACCCCAGCCTGAAAGGATCTAGTCAGACTATGAACTGGAGAGGACTATTTTGCATCAGCTACAGCCAGAACAGGTTCCTTAATTAAATTCTGCAAAGCAGTAAAGTGTGACAGACTAACATACTGAATGGTATCAAAATCTTTAGAACCTAGTGTAAATCAGCACAATTCTGTTACTATCACTGTACTAGCTCATCTAAGAGGCAAAATACAGCCACACTAGCTTGTAACATAAAATAACGTACTCTTCGGTGCTACCCTTTCTGTATGGAGTCTGCTTTTGCTCCCCTATCACCTTCACTTGTATTCCTCTCCTTCCTTTCACTCTTGCATTTCTTTCTTAGAACAAAGCTAAAGAAGATACCAGAATTTTAGAATTCACTCTTGTTTCTGATGCATTTCACCAAGAATGTAATGCAGTACAAATGCAATAGATAATTCCACTAACTAGCAGCCCTAATCTGTTGTGTTGTGTCCCCCTCGCTTTCCCTATGCCCCATCCCTCCTCAAAAGCTCACATTCTGTGGCAACCCCTGGCTGGGCCTGTTCATCCTGAGCCATTTCTATCTGTCACAGATGAAGGAACTATGGATGTTTCAGGTAACATAACAAGAATAAATGGCTTCAATTAAAGAACTGATAGAATTATTTCTACCCTCTAACATAGATTCTTTAAACATAATAGATTTATTAAAACCACAGAACAGTATATTCAGTTGAATTTTATGGAAGACAGACCATGTCCTGTGTTCCTGGCTAAGGACATACTTGTTTCCAAAAAGAGGAGCTAACAGTCCAAAAATCCTGACTCAGGATTTGAACAGCTGCAATCCTATACGAATCAGCAACAGCAGGAAACACACAGAAAGAATAATCCCATTATCACATCAGGAGTGCTGTCCTTGGAGAGACAAGACATTCATCAAACTCTGAGATTTAATATTATGTCATAATGACTGCCACAGGAGCCAACAGAAATGAAGAGACATTGTAAAGCTGATCTGAACGGTTTAATGACATTCTGCACCTGAATTGTGCTCAATCACATTTTACTCTTCACTCACCTTAGATACAAAACGTATTTGTATGTTCATACATGATACAAATACATTTAGCAAATAGCCCTGTGCAAAGATGTTTCAGGCCACACTTCTCTACAACTTCAGACCTTTGAATCAAAGCGTATGTACAAACCAGAAAGCCAGCTTCTGACAAAAGAATGTATTGTGGTCACAGCTCTGCCTTCACAAACCATATCACAACCATCAAATACAGCAGAGACAGCACTTTAACTGCTCTCCTCTCCCAGCATCTCCTGGCTGATAAACTAAACCAGATGGTCAGAAAATGACAAATCCACTTAAGCAGTACATGCATTTTTCTGATTTTTGAAGCTTTAGCTACAATTGTCTTCCAAAATACCAGCCTTCATGTCTATCCACTTGATTAAATCTCAAAAAAATTCCCCAAAAGAAACAACAAGCCTCAAAACAACTTCTTAGTTTCAAGCAACAGAACACTTCTTAAGCTGAAGCCTTTTCTGTGCAGTCACACTGAGAAGGCACTGAAGGTACTATTGCTTATACTTGCATATGAATCCAGCTCTCCATATTGAACAACAAAAACATGCCATCACAAAGACCACTGCATGACTTGAGGCTACACTCAGATCTCAGAAGAGCCCAGGACACATTTGAGATCCTTTTTGTGTAATTCTGCCAAAATTATGGAGGAGCTGATATACTTACTCTACACCTGGTACTGAAACAGAGTTAGCTAAGAGCAGCACAAATATCTGATTGCAGTTAAGTGTAAACCAGTGAATTACCATGCTGACAGAAGCCATGCAATGCAACGCAACAAATCCAGTTCACACAAGATGCTTGGTATTCCTGAACTTTATGCAGGAAGAATAAAAACTTTCAGATGTTTATAGAACTAGCAATACTGTGCTGAAGAAGCTTTGAGAAGGAAACAAAAAAATATTTACCAGAGCTATTCCCATTAAGGAAGTCACTTAGCAGAAACAATCTCAAACACTTGTATTCTTCTCTAAGGTGTTTTTTGTTTGTTTTGTAACCAAGGGTTCTGATGATCAAGAAAAATCATGGATTGTAGAACATTGGTATTTTATCAATATGTCCAGAACCATGAATGCGAAATTCAAGCCAGAGTCCATGATGGAGAAAACAAGCCTAACTAGGATCTTTGGTACATCAGCATTTTTTCACAGTAGGTTTTCTTTTTACTATTTGACTTCCCATGAAAACCAGGTTGAAAAGAATTAAGCCAGAACACAATTTTACCCAAAATCCTTTGATATGCTGAAAAGGTTTATGTATGAATATCGACTTTTTTTCTGTTACCTATTTGAGTAAGAGCAGATTTAGATCCTCTTTCATTGAGATCAAGAGGTCATTGGGCAAAACACACAAACATGAGCTCAAAGACAGACATTTCAAAAATCGATCAAAAACGATAGAGGAAAAAGAGTTAAATGGAAAACATTTTGTAACCCACATGATTATGGCCAGTTGCTATCACCAGTTTAATTAAATAATTCAAATTAGACTTCAGATGAAAAAAAGTTACTTTTTAAATCAAAGCACCTATCCAGGACAGTTTGAAAATTTTTAAAAGCCAGTAAAGTTAACAGCGAAAAAAAACAAACAAAAAAAACCCAACCTGCAGATATGTTTTCAAAAAGCAACCCTTTGTAGTTCTTTCACTAAATACACAGGAATGCTTCAAAACAACATACCTTTACGTTTTCATGTATTGATTGAAGTTGTGCAGCTAAAGCTACAAATGTTTGATAGATTTTCTGCATAGCCATTGACAAATCTGTAAGAGGCATATAAAATATAGGTGAGTGGCAATCTTACTACCAGAAGAGATTTAGTGCCTATACTGCAGCAAGAAGCCCAGCCAAAACCCACACAGCACAGAGCACAAAAACAACTGCATGAGAACAAGTTAATTTCTGTAAGAAACACAGAAACTAAAAGCAATTGGGTGAGAAGTTTATTGAAAGTACAGTTTTCTCAGATTATTTTTTTTTTAATATGGCAATTCAATTCCTATGATTCTATCATTTAGCAAAGCTAAAAAATATTCTTTAACGTAACTTCATCCAATTACACAGGAGCATTTTACTTCATTTCTTTTACATAAATACAGTTAAAACATATTTTCTTCTATCTGTATGTATCTTCCGGTCTTTCTGACTTTAAGCTCAGTTAAGCATTCAGTTGATTTTGTCAAAGAAAGAGCAGTAGAACGGAAGCTTTACTTACTTTTTAAAGACAATTAACAAGCATCACAGGATCACTTATTCTAGCTCTACTCACAAGTGTATCAAACAGAGAAACACAACGGGGAGCTTCTTGACTGCATAAAAGTCCTAAATTTAGGATATCCTACTGCCCACACAGATACGAAGGTGTTTTCAGTGCACTGATTCAATTAACATAAAACTTTAGGATTAAAGGGGAAATCTCAAAGGCTTTGGCAAACAAAGCATCTGCTGACAAAAAGTGCTTTTCAGAAAAGTGGTGAATTGATCTTTCACCGTGAAAACATCAGCTTCTGCATTTCCTCTGAAGGATCCACGTATAACCTACTGATATGCACATAGTAGCTATTAAGTTCTTAAAGATGTGCAGGTCTAGCAATGATTCTTTAACTGAAAAGGTCTGTCTCTTCCATAAGGGAATTTCTCCATTACAACTTGCATTTCTTTCTGGAAAAGAAAAGCTGGGGAATAAATCTCATGCCGACCTGCAGGGTTTTGGAGGCAGCGGTATCTAGAAGGACTGGCCACAAGTTTCCTAAGAGTCTGGAGGCAATTTAGTGATATTGAACACTAAACATTTCCAAAATTTCAATACATTCTGGGTCATGGCTTCCTGCATGGTAAAAGAAGTTTTTCCTACATGGTAAAGACTACATATACAATAGCACTGACTAGGTCACTAGATCATTTGCTGACAGTCTAGGCATGCTGGCACAACAGATTGAGCTTTACCCATGCAAACAAGGAACCTTTAGAAAAATAAACTACCTTCAGAAATACCATCAGAAACTGCTGAAAAACCTGAGGAAAATCTGGAACGCATCCCTCTTATGCTCTGGACAGACAAGAAGATCACACAGAAAGACAGAGGATCCTCAGGATTCAGCAAATCTTCCATTCTGGAAGCTAGGCCTAGACAGCTCTCCAGTTTTTGACATATGAGGTCTAGAATTTATGTACCATCCTGTGATGGCAAGATGTTCAAGTATCATTTGGCACAAAACAACATGCATTTGAAATCACTGGTTATTGCAGCACCTGTACCTAAAATGGCCCCAAAAATAAAAATGTCTATGATCACAGGAATGGTAACCAATCAGAAGACTACTATCCAGAGGGCAGTGTTCTCTGACCAGAGAGATTATCCCAAGATTTAATGATGCAGCAGCAAACAGGGCTAAATTTTTTAAGTCTGTCAGAGATCAAGGCAATACCAACAGGCTCGAAACTAAGGAAAAGTTCCCATTTTAATCTGGAGCTGGCAGAGCAGACATCCATATTCATCTGGTCAGGCAGCCCAGCACAAGATAGAAGGTGCCAGACATCAGCCTTATAACAACATCTAGATGCTGAAGGGAGGGAGATGGATATAGTGGATGTCAATGCTCCCACTTCCATGTTTTGTCAGGATTGTCCATCCAGCTCAGACATTTACAGAAGAAAGACTACAGAACACCTTTCTCAGAAAAGCCATTTTTGTCCCCATGCCTCCTTTTTTGACAACATGGTAGTGTTCTGATAATTTCTCAGACTTTACAAGGAGAAAAAAAAAAAGTCTGTCTACAAGGGGTTTTGCCGTGTTCTATAAAGACCTCATCTTAAAATACCAGGTGGACAGAAAAGTCGTATTAGTAGAATGGGATAGAGGAAGGAAGACAGAAACTAAAGTGAAAGGAAAACAGATTTTCTCACTGTTATGTTAACCACAGGAACAACAGTCAAAGGCAAAAAAAGCTGTCTATAATCAGAACAGCATCAATAGACCAGGTAAGATTGAGCTGACCCAATGAGAAACTGAAGAGTCAGGAGCTTTCTCTGACGTTTAAGAGGTCACTAAGAATTGTAAAGAAGCAAAATACAGGTGGATTGAACAGACACTGTCAGAAAAGACAGCACAAAACTGAAGTCCAAGTGTTTGCAAGAAAATGTCTCAGGTGTGCCCTGGCCCCACCAAGAGTCACAAACTTCCACTTCCAGCTCCTATGCAAGTGCCATAGTTAAATCTAGAGAAGACTCCAGTTCTTTTACAAGAATGGTGCCCAAGTTAGGCAGAACAAGAGTACAAAACATATTAGGCTTCTTTATTTCCTATTTTTCAGAAGCTGAGAAGTTGTGATTTCTATTCCTGCATAACTCAGTATCAAAATCTCTATGCAAAACAAACCACGTTTACAAATTGCACCTCAGAAACCAGATCTATCTAAAATAGCTCAAGAACCTTAATGAATTTAACCCTTCATTCCAAATCTTTGCACTGGACAACTTCAGAATCTATCTGAACACTTATTTTTGTACATTAAATAAGAAAAGCCAACCATAACAGGAAATTATTTACTAAGTTTTTCTTACAGGTACAAGATTTCTCCATTTTAACGTATGAAATATTAAAATTGAAACACTTACCTTGTGGAGTTATGTGTGAATTATTTGCTTGAGTAGTAAGATGATTTTCCAGTTCTTCTATTTGTTGCCTGTATTGTTGCAGCTGTACTTCAAACTGCTCAACCAAGATTCTGAAGTAGCTAGATGAGTACAACAACAAAAACCTATGATTAAACTTCACTAGTTTGCCAATATTTTTTTAATCTGACCTATATCAGCTGAGAATTTTCATTTAATTAATTGCAACAGTTACTTTCTATAACATTCTTGATATCTTTCCACCAGTGGAAAGAGAGTAAAGACTATTTCTCATATCTATGACAAAGATTAACTTAAGTGTAGAAATAAAACACTGGTTATATGAAGCATTCAGTACAAATGTCACAAGAAGCAGAAAAAAGAGATCCTACTATCAAGTTCACAGAATCATAAAATGGTTTCAGTTGGAAGGGACCTTTAAAGGTCACCTAGTCCATTGCACCTGCAGTGAACAGGGACATCTTCAACTAGATCAGGTTGCTCAGAGCCCCACCCAGTCTGGCCTTGAATGTCTACAGGGATGGGACATCTACCACCTCTCTGAGCAACCTCTGCCAATGCTTCACCACCCTCATCATAACGAATTTTTTCCTTATATTGAGTCTGAATCTCCCCTCTTTCAATTTAAGGCCGCTACCTCTTGTCCTATCATTACAGGCCCTACTAAAAAGTCTGTCCCCATCTTTCTTATAATCCACTTTTAAGTATTGCAAGGCTGCAATAAGGTCTCCCCAGTCTTCTCCAAGTTATACTATTGACTATTTTTTTATAATAACAGTAACTCACTCTGCTGGGGCTGTATTTTCATGCTGGAGACCAGGAGGAGTTTTCTGTGTTCGTAATGCTATTTCTGCATTCTTTAGCTCCTAAATAAATATGGAAAATTAATAAAAGATAAGGTTCTCTATCAAGTGTTCAAAAAGAAAAATAGCTACAGCTCTACTGTTAATTCACATAAAATATTTTCTTCATATATTTAAGGTAACACCATGATATAATCCGACCATAAATTCTTCAAATAATAGACTACCAGAAAGTTGGAGAACTGCAAATACCAACAGAAGTTTGGGGAAGGAACAAGCAACAGCACATACTGAAAGCACATTGAGCTCTCTGAAGTTGAGAAAATATTGCCCTAAACTGCCAGAGATAAGATCTAATTTCTGTTGTACTTCAGAAATCCTGTTATAATTATTGAGGATTAGGGGAAGAAAACGTAACAGTCAAATGCAAGGAAGTGACACACCTAAAAGAGAAGAAATAGAACAAAAAGGATTATTTTGCCTTTTTTAAAAAACATTAACTAGTTTAAAAAGAAGCCTTTTTCTTTGGAAGTGATCTTTTTATGCATGAGATTTACAGCATACACTTCTGTTTAATACTTTCTAATAACTCTACCCTTAGGAATTACTCAGTGCCTGGTTCTGTGATTATTTTCAACTGCACCACTTACAGAAATATGAGAATGTCAGTAACAAAAAGTGGTACAGAACTTAAAAAACACTCGCATCAAGACTTGAGCTCAAACTGGTTGCATAGTTAAGATGCAGACTGGTGGATACAGTTATGACTCAAGTTCCCTAAATTAATATTAATGCTAGTTAAAATATTTTGGTCCCTAAAATGTTATGGGGGTGTGGTGGTTGATTTTGGTGGTTTGGTTTTTTTTGTCTCTCTCAAGTCATCAGAAGAAAATATACTTGCATTTCTGCTGCTCCAGTCCAGCATGTTGTTACAAATACATCTTCGCTACTAACTGAATATATAACTGCAACTGAACTAAAGTAGGCACATATTCTCTTCTGTTGCCTTTGCTATGGAGGAGTGCTTTCCTGAATAAAAGTAATTTCATTGCTGTTGTACTTATCTGAAAATACTGATGCCACATATTTCAGTCTCCCCAGAAACTTCAAATAGAAGGGATTCAATTTTTCCACTTTTAGCTTGGACACGTTAACTTGACTGATAAAGAATGCTAGTTATCCCATATGAAATAATCAACATTCAAACTCTACATAATAAAATTTATTTTCAATTATACCTGTGCAGTTTCCACTTTCAGCTTGTCAATATTAAGAGTGTTTCTCTGTAATCCACTGGCAACTACAGACAGAAGTTGTTTCAAAGCTTTAATGTCTTCTTGTACTTTAAGCATTGCTTTAGAGGACATTCTACTAATTTCTTCCTGAACTTGTTTTTGTTCTTTGACAAATTTCCTGGTGAAATGAAAAAGAACAGCGTGAGGAGGAAAAAAACCCAAAGTATTCAAGCTGAAATATTCAAATATTTACTTTTGGGGCACATTATTTAAATAGCTATTAAAATATTTTTTCCAAAATCAAGTACTGACCAGTGAAGTTACAGTATAGCATAGTATTATCTTAACTCCTAGCATGCCAATACTGTAAAAAAACAAAACCAAAAACCAAACACCAACAAAACACACCAAGAAAACCAAACAAAACAGAAAACCCCCAAACAAAAAACACCAAAAAACCACAACCCAAACCAACATCAAAACCCCTAAACTCCAATAGCAAGTGTTTAAACATGTTACACTGAACCCTGACAAGCTAAGATATAAATATCGATAATGTTATATGTATTATAGTATATAGTATCTATGTAAATGTGATGTGTACTTCACATTCAAAGAGAGTGACATATAGTCTCCTCCGTGACTAGTCTACAACCTGTCTCCTTCCTGTCTAAGGAAAGGCTCTTTTGCAGTTTTCTCTATTCCATATGAAATCCACAATGCCCAAGCAATTCAGACATAAGGTTCAATACTTACTATGCACATGCAACAGGCTTAATACTCCCAGGGAGAGATGGATCAGATTCTAAGAGCATATCTGTTGGGCATACCCATTTGTGTAAATGCATGGAAAAGCGAGGCTAAAAAAACAAACAACAGCCCAAGACTTCAGCTGCTAGAGCTATCTGCCTACTCTGTTCCCAAGGCTAACCTGCAGAAAAGCCTTGGGCTAGTAAGTTATCCTGCATGCAGCCTGCAGCAGGGTGTTTTTGTCACAGAGCATTGACAGCATACAATAGTTATTAAACTATTATAAGTAAAAACCACTACTTACTGTAGATTTTCTACATCTTGACATATTACTGGAGGTAGATTTTCATCCTTTAGTGCTTTGCTATCTCTAAAAGAGACAATGCATGTTTAGATGGTGCTTTAACACTGCCAAACATTTTTGCATAACTTCTAAATATCATGAAAACATTCAAGTGACTGATTAAACAGTTTCGCACCTATTGCATGTACGCCACAACTAGGAATGATCAGTCTCTAGCAGATGCCAGATAAGCTGCAGGTATTGCATTTGATGGGAAATTGCAATGTTTAAAATGATGAACCGCAACTACTAAATTGTCCATATTGCACAAGTTGGTTATTTACATTTACGCCTTTTTCAAGATCAAAGTTGTACAAAAGCCAATGTATTCAGTTCAGCTGTTTTCTAATAAGACATGGAATGCAAAGAAAATCTGAACACTTACTCTGGTCTTGTTCCTGTTTTGTCACCTAGAAAATAAAAACTGCAGGTCAGAAATAAAACTTTGAAGAACAAACAAAACAACCTTAGTGAGATTTTAAGAAAGAACTAATGACTACAATCTGCTCGATTTCTCTTGCTAAGAGGAACAGACAAGGCTAGTCATAAAAGAAAGATTATTTTAATTTAATCCCACTTCAAAGATAAATATCTTTCCAGGAACAATGGTTCAACAGTGCTGCTGACTTCTGGGCACACAAAGTAATGCAAAACATGTTGTGTCACTCTACAAGTCACTACAAATGCATAAACAACTGCAGTTGCATAAGAAATCTGTTCCTCTTATGCAACCACAACTCAGTCAGACTTGTACTTACAAAACACTCTGTTTAAATTCAGCAATAGCAGTCTGCTCTCAAGTAGGAAGGTAACGAAGGTTTGCCCATTGGATTTCCCTAAGAATTCTGCTATTGCATTAAGTTCAGTAACGAATGAGGTTTTACAGAACTGACATTGCTACTGCTAACCTACTACCTACACACTCCAAACTATGTCTCTGTGGATCATGATGCCAAACGCCTCTGAGTAACAGAATGGAGCTGAAAACAGTATCATGCATAACACATCCCGTACTACAGCAGTCTGCTAGGAAGAATACTCAGCCTAAGTCAGCTTCATCTTCTTCAGCTAGATGGAACTCCCATCCTCACTTCCCTCTCAGTGCCACCAGGACAGAAAGCAGTGATGTAGCTAAAGCTAGCACCACAAACATTTTAAGCTGCACAAGCCAGTGCTCCAGCCAGGAGAAGCTCCTTCTTTTAGAAGCAACATCTACTTAAACTGTCTGCAGACTCTGTCACCCAGTACCAGGACACTTAGGGAACCTGGAGTCTCCAACCATTCCCTATGCCTTTTGCTGGGGGGGGGGGGAGGGAAGTCTACAGAAAAGGCGGGGGGCAGGGAGAAGAAAATTAAAAAGCAAGCATAAAGCTGAAAATTCAGGACTCCTTTCTCCCAAAAACTAGACAGAAAACTAAGTATACCTTGCTTTCTCTCTCTAGCCACTTTTTTTTATGCCCCAGAACAACACTTACAAAGTAAAAGATTTAAAATCATATTTTGCTACTTTGTAGAACAAATGCTTCAGTTTCTACATTCTTTTTAGTAATACATGAGAAAAATAAGTATAACAACAGCTTATTTTCCTGCAGCCATATTTCAAAGAAATACTAGACAGTCAGTCTTCACTAGGAAAAGCTTTTTATAACCAATCCCAGAAGAGAGAACAAAGGTGATAGTTCCTGTCTGTTACAGGATTCCTAGGGCACTTTTCTTTGGTAGCCACACCTCCTCTTTCCTTTTCTTAAGGAAGGAAAAACAATAAAAACCTCAAAACAATAAAACTACCACCCTTAAACCTTAACACAGTTCCTCATACAGTAGTACAAACAATTGTACTGACAGAATTGAGTAGCAGCACACAAGTAGGGATATTTGTCAGGGCTGCTTAAGCTAGAGTTACCCCTTATGGGAAACACTCACAAATTAAAACCTAAATTTAAAAAAAAATTTAAAAGAAAACTCAAAACACAGTCTACTTCAACATTTCCCATTGCTTAGCTAAGGGATCTCTGCTTATTATCCTGACAGCAACAGACCCATGCACCCAGTTCCATTATGCAACATACAGGGAATTCAGGTATGCATTCAAGTTGCCACCCCAAGAGCTGGGCAAAACAATGATGGGAGATGTTAGACCTAAGTAGATTTTGAGTCTGTGGTTCTGTGGTCCTCATTTTAAGATATCTGTATATTATGGAAATATTGTGATATCCTAGTAATATAGTAGCAGAAATCCCATAAGAACCTAGGAATCAGAGCTTTTTCATCACTCCCAGTTTCAGTAATAAGCTCCAAAAACAATCAACATCACTCAGAACTCTCCAGTGTGGACAGTTAGTACGCCATCTCTTCTACAAGTACAAAAAACTATGCCTCCACAACATATGTCACTTTGTAAAGACTGTTTCATGAAGTTTCTGTATTTCCTTCTCTTCTAGCTACTGGTATACCTAATTTAAAATTTCACTGCTGAATGGAATCAAGAGATTAAATCAACAGCATTGATTCCCCAGAGAAAAAGCACATTTTATAATCAAATTTAGTTAAGCTTAATCTGAAAGTATAAAGGCAAGACAACACAACAGATGTCTATGTGTCAATATTCTGCTACGTAAGTACTTTAAAGCCCCTACAGCTGTAAAGTTTTTACAACTGGTTTTAACAACCTGATAGAATGTATCAGATAGAACTACGCACCACAGGAAATGCAGCTTTGAAGAACAACAGCTAAAAATAGGCCATTTTATTGTGCAGGTTTTCCAGAGAAACAAACAAACAAACAACTAAGTTTAAGATCTGTTATAGTTAGACAAAGCTGGTTTCAAATGAGTACTTTTTGTATTTGCAATGCCTCAAGTAGCTCTGCTCCCTCCTCTAGTGGCTATTTGACATATAGCTGTTCAGAAATCTGCCACGGCCTTTCAGCCAACAGCCCTGGGAGTCTTCACTCTGGAAAGGCTAAAGGATTTAGATCCTGGTTTGCAAGTATGATATTGGCTTATACTTATTTTAAATAAACAAATATAAATTGCATTGCATTTGCAACCAAAATAATCTCCTATGCAAGCACAATATCTAAGAACGAAGTTAACTGAAACGCCTTGGCAGGGGGAGTTAAAAGTTGTCAGCCTTAATTCAACACTCCTAACACAATGGAACAGCGTCTTTGAGAAAATTATCAGAGCACTACAGCAATTAAAAAAAAATTTACAATTTTTTTAAAACCAAACTTACTCTTTTTGTCTGAAGAACCACTGAAATCAATGCCACCAAGACCTTCATTGGCAGTAGTTGAAGGAGTCGCAGTTGTCCCCAGAGTCAAACTCAAAGCATTCTGCCCAAGTCCTACAAGAAAACCAAACAGAATTTCTGCACTTAAAACACTGATAATTACAACTTGCTTGCAATTTCAGGTTCCTTTTACTACATTTGGATTTCAAAAACATATACAAAATAAACAGAGAATAACAAGTCTTTTTATGTAATTTCTTCACATTATTAGGTAGCTAAGTAGATAGCTAACATCATCAGCATCTTAAGTATCTTTCTGTTTCTTTTATAGTTTAAGAGCAGTTTTACCAAGACTGCATCGCAGCATAACAAATTTTTCCTCTAGAGCTGAAAAAGACAGTAAAATGTAAAATGACAATACTAATGGTTAAAGATTTTATTCAGACTAAAAACCACCCAAATAAGATTTCAACTTCTCCACAGTTGAAGGAGATACGTGTCCTCTCGCATTTATGATCAATGTGCTTGCATCAATTATTGCAAAGTTTCCAGATTTCATTTTTATTGTCCATGGATTTCAACACTATTCTTAACTGTAATACTTAAAAATTACACTTTCACACCATGAAATTCTATATAAACTAAATCTTACATTACAAATTTGTACAATCACACATTAAATTTCAACATTTTGAGCCACAAGGGGGAAAAAATGAAAATAACTTTTACCTGTTGCTGCTGTGCTTGTATTCTGGAATAGTGAACCTCCTAAACCTGCTAAGGCTCCTCCTAAGGAAATGCCTGTGGAAGCAGTTGTAGTTGCAGCAGTTGTACCACCCAGATTTAATGTAAAGCCAGTAGTTCCTGCAGAGAAAAAAAAAAAAGCTTCATGCAGACATTGCATCCAAATATATCCATAGACCATCTGAAATAACTGAAAGCTCTGAACAGCATCTTTATCATAATTGGATAATAAATTAAATTGTTCTTATTTCCTGCAAATCTCCCAAAGCCATAGAGACTTTTCAATCATACGTGATTTTGTTCTACAAGATCATAATCTTGATCAGTCCATATTTACCTGCAACTAAAGAAAATCTGAGTCTCACAGAATACTAGAGAATCTAGAACTTTCCACAGAATTTATTTTACAGCACAATGGATCTAACAAGAGCTACTGACCTGTTAAAAAGTTGAAAAGTTAATGTTTTATGTGAAACAAACTATTCTACACAAGACACATGATACAAGAAAATTTCATTGGTAGTTTGAGCTGCCTTCTGGAATCAAGCATCCCAGATTTGGTAGGATAGGGAAGAACTGAGCACAGAAAGACCACAGGCATAAAGAGACAGTGCAGAGAGCAGAGACAGCTGTGCTCAAATGCAGATTCCTAAGAAAAATGAACTCCAGTCCTAATTATCTTCATGCACAGCGCAGTTTAGGTGAGTTAAATATGATGGCAGGTGTGTGCCACTATGAGAACTACACTGGAAAAAAATCATCTTTCCACTACTAGTTAACCATTTCAGGTCATCTACAAAAGCCAGACATTTTCCAAAGTTTTCAGCTGCTCAAGTAGCAAGCTTTCAACCTTCAGTGGGGTTAACAAGAACAAAAATAATGATTTTACATGATGCATCAGTTCTTGCTACACTCCTACTGACTTAGGTTATATGCTGCCTATATCACGTGGTATACTGCCCTATATATAAACATAAATCTATCTGTATTAGGATACCCAAATTTAGAACTAGTAAAGTCCAATGAACCTTCTTAATAAAGTATCAGAAAATTACGCAAATACAAGAAAATTAGAGTGTAGAACTGTTTTACCATAAAGTTTTATTGTTAAAAACAAAATAAACCAACACAAACTCCGAATCACCTGAACATTTTCCTACCTGCTGCAGGAGTCGATGTAAGAGCAGATGATAATGATAGGCCACTGGCTGAGGTAGAAGTAACAGGTAAAGCAAATGGTGTGGCTGAACCTGCAGGTTTGTTGAAACCCAAACTAAAGCCTGTGGTAGCTGCTGATGTGGTGGCAGGCGTGCCTGAAAGAAACCCAAACCCAATTATCACTCTTAGAACATTCTCTTTGAGAATAAATGCTCAGTTCACCTTCTCTTCTGAACTATTCTCAATTAACCATCATGAGCACCATGGCATGCAAGATCATTTGCATCAAGTAAAATATCCCCATAGCACCTTTCAGCCAAATTTCAAAGGTTTACATTAATTGCGCAGGCATTTTTGCTCCAGAATTCCTAATGATCCAAATGGCTTTAATCATGGACTGGTGATTATATCTCATGGTAATCTAAAAAAACCTGTAAAAATAAGAGCTGCCACCAAGAGCATTTAACAGAAGCAGCAAAGTATTGGTAGATGGAGCTGTAAACAGCATCAGCCAAAACAGAGACTAAAAATTCTCAATTGGATGTGCATACCAAAACGAATCCATATGCCCTTTGGATTTCTAAATATGAAAAATACATCAAAATGTTATTCCCTCAAACTTTGTTGTTGAACATTTTTGAAGAAAACCAAATAAAGCTTCCACTTCTTGCTGTTTTCATGGTAAGAATACATTTTACGTTCTAGAATCCATATGCCAAAGTAAAGGAGTGTGCACATACATACACAAACCACAATAGCAAGTATAAGAAACACATACTTGGTGTCCTCAGTAACTGCTGTGTGTGTTTTGGATGACATTATTTCATTCAGTTACTGAAAAGAAGTAATGTTTATCTGCAAAGTACCAACTGCCACGTATGATTACACATCACACAGTCTGTTTTGGGTTATCTGCTGTTCTTCTCTTCTGTCCAGTTCATTTGCTTCTTTATCCAACACCATTTTCTCTTATTTATTCACAGCATGGCTTCCTAAATTCTTGGACTGCACCACCCTCACCCCTAACATTTTTGTTACTCAAGCTCAGTTTCTCCGCAGACTGGTGTTTAAAAAGAAAACAAAACCCACCATGTATTCCTGTATTTCTAATGACAGCTGAAAAATAGTCACTAAAGACGCATCAGAGAAACAAAAGCAAAATACTCCTAAAGTGCTTTCCCAGTTCAACCTTCTTTATTCTTCTAAGAGAGGTAATTATGCCTTTATAACATTACAACCCATATTAGGTCCTTACCTAGTGTCAGTCCTGTAGCAATAGTAGTTGCTGATCCTGCTTTAAAAATACAAACAGAATCAGAATAGTAATTGAAGACCACAGAGTAGCTATGATAGAAAAAAATATGAAACAAAACACTACTAATAATACATTATGAAACTATTATTCAAGTTCTTTTTCTTTGGTATGTTGAAAGTAAAACAACGTTAACATAGAAAACAGTATTTGTAAGCAGCAGCAGCACCACAAATCAAAGCATAACTGACTTCAAAAAAGTCATTTTTCTTTATAAGAATCTGCTAACAGTGAAGCTGATGTTAACACAGCAGTTTAGCAAATTGTTTGAAATTTCAAATAAAAGGGTAAAAAATATGGAAACTAGTAATTCCATCAAGTATTTTTTTCAGCCATATGGCAGTATGTTATATTAGCATGTAAAACAGCAGATTTACAGTATAACTAAGAGGATTGTACGGTCCAAAATATTTGCAAAATCCTGTGTCTTGGTTTAGAGTTTCTGCCCCACTGGTAATTTAAAGATATTATTTTGAACACAATGCTAGGCCATTTCATATTTTTAAAAAGCATATGTTTAGAAGATCAAAAGAATCACTGAGAGCTCAAAGAAAATTACCTGAACGTAGCTCAACACAGTAATACAGGCTTTCAAGCCTACTGTTAAATTTATTTCTAGTAGATTGGTTCTTAGAACCTCCCCAACCTACTCATACAAGTGTACAAGAAAAAAAAATTGCCTAACAATAATGGAGTAATTAAAATCCATTAGGTTATGCCTGCATGATGGCTGAAGAAAAAAAATGCCTCCAGTCAGAAAAGTTTTATTCTTTTGCTCTCCAATACTTCTATAAGAATCTGAATTAGATACCTGAAAATACCAATTTCCTCATGTATATTGCTGATATTAAAAAACAAAACCAGAAAGTTTTACTATAGCAGGATTACAAATATCACATTAAAAATACTAACAATCTCACAATGTTTTAAAATATTTTTCAGATCAAAACATGTCACAATCTTAAATCATAACTTTGAGCATACTGGATGAAAAATTAGATTTCTAGAAAACATCAGGATTCAAATTACGTAACAATTTACATATAGGCCCAGATAGTTTTCTGGTAACTGTATTTGCGTTTCTGCAGCACTGATACTGCATAATTCTCAGTGAATGGCCTTTTAAACTGTTCAATGAAGCCTTTTTACAAAATTACTTAAGTAATATATCGAGTTACAGAACTACTGTAAAAAAAGTAAGCACATTGTGATGACTCAGTTTTTGTGTACAGACAATATATTTCTTCACTGTTGATTCAAATGTATGCTGTACAAGATTTTTTTTCCTACCTGTACTGCTGCCTCCTAGTGTAAAGCCAGTTGTTGATTTTGATCCAAAAAGTCCACTCCCAAAGCCCACTGAAGGAGCTGATGTAGTTGCTGTAGCAGTGGAAGAGCCCAGAGTTCCAAAATTAAGTCCTCCTGTTGAGCTATTACAAAATAAGACTATTAGCAATAATAATTTTTCAAAATAATCCACCCCCCCTCATTCTTTCCCACTCCACTGTTCATTTTCGCAAACCACACACAATGCAGCTGGACAAGACAGAGTCCAAGCTCACTACCACCAAAGAGGAAGCCTGTCTCCCCCTTTCCTTCCACAGCTTCGTAACTCCCACTGCTTCCCTGACACGAGCTCCAGCACTTTTTCTACTTGCTCTGCTGATACATCTTACTATACCAGCGGGAAATTCGAACTTCTTGCCATTAAATCACCTCATTAGTTCTGCCTAATTATTCCCCTTAACGTACTGAAATGAGAGAACAAGTACTAGAGGCAGCACAAAGATGACAACAAACCTGCAAGAACATCTTTTTAAAGCAGGCTGCAAGTCCAGTTGGACACCTCTGACCAGAAACCTCCACCGCTGTTACTTTATTTCATTCTAAAGTGGAATTCATTTTCTAACCAAAATGCTTTTCTTCCCCACAGGTGCAAACCATAAAGCACCCATGCCCACCAGACCTTCTCTTCTGACTGTATACATGCCAGAAAGTTACAAAAATAAACTTCCAGAGCTACTTTCACAGATGAAGGGAAAGAGAAAGGAAGGAGAGAATCAGATCAGTCATCACTGGGAAAACTATGCCTTTTTATTTATTTTTGGTAAGTACAAATTGTAGGAGTTTCATGGCAAATGTCGAACAAACTTCACATTTCGCAAAGAACACACTAACTTACTGTACAAATTCTCAGGCAATACAATAATCATTATCTCTAACAACAAAAATTACAGGTACGAGCAGCTGGGCAAGTCCATGATTTTACAACTTTTGTTCTTAAACTGACAAAAGATGAGCACAGTAATTTATTTGTAGTAACGTCTGACTTCCATTTGTGAGCCTTTTTAGAAACTAGGTAAGTTTTCTCTAACTTACACAACATTTTGCATATGTACAACAGTAGCACTGAAAAAACGCAATTTGGACTTCAGGGTACCAACTGTCAAGAAATATTTTATGTTTCAGGTGTTCAGTATCCTCTCAGTGTTCCCTCATCTCCTTTCTCTTTTTGTATGACAGCAGCTTCTAGGCATTAACAAGTTAAATACAAAAATAAATCCTAATAAAAAAAAAAAAAAGGCTGTACTTGGTTCTACATTAAAAGTTCTCAAAATCTCTACAAACTGATCATAGCAAGCCCAACAGAAGTTGGTTGCAAGTTCAAAAGCTAGATATGAGTTATTCTTAAAGACATAATTCAGGAAGCAGAGTGGCCAAGAAATTTAAATGGACACAGAGCCGCTAATTGTCCCAATTCACAGGAGCGAAAGCATTTCAGCTTTCCTCACTGCCAATATTTCAATATACCAAACTACAGCACCATGACCTAACTGCCTATAAACCTCAATATACAATATGTTGCTCCTCTCACTAGTCAAGGGCTTATGTTTCTCATCTTTTTTCCAGTACAAAGATGATTTATCTGTGAAAATTCTTCTTGTTTCAGCATTCCAGTAGAGGAAAGCTATGCTATCGAATATGCAATTCACCACTACAGGACAAAACCCTCCAAATAAAATGAAGTGGCATTTTATTTGTTTTTTTAACACAGCAAGAAACCAAAATGTAGAAATAAAGCAATGGCAGTGTTCTCACTAGCAGGAGAAAGCATGTGCTGGATAAAACAGGAAAAAAAAAACCAAAACCTAACACACTATAAAAACATTTAAATTCAATAGGAAGTTTCTACCAAGTGCAGATCAACAAGACAAAAGAGCTTCCTCATTCCAGGAAGTACATTTAGAAAAATGTGTTTGAATAAAGAGGTATTTTTCTAACTTTCATATTTTAATTGCAGGAAATCTGCATTAAACAGGCATGAAGCAAAATAAAGTTAAGTTCTTTACCAACTCCATATAAGCTTCACTATGGGGGAAAAGAAAAAACAGCCAAGCAGACGTAACACAAGAATGTCACCAATCAGTCACGACCAGAAAATCAAGAGTATTAGAAGAGACTCAGAAAACTTGTCCCCTTTCCTGTGAGCTTCCAAAAAGCAACACTGTAATTTCATCCAGGTATATTCTTTCAGATCCAGATGTTCCATTCCCTTCCCCTCACATTGCTAATTCCAGACAATTCTAACAGGTAAGTATTTTCAAATATATCTGCTTCAGGTCAAATTCCCTTGAGTAGCTCACCCTGCCCATTTAGTTTACATTACAGTGATCAATTCTGCCTGACCAGATTCTGGAAAACCTCTGATAGAAAGCACAAATACTCAATGGAGGCATAATTGCAAGCAAGCCAGAAAAAAACAATCCCTACTAGTACAGTCGTGTGCAAAGAAAGAAAAAAGGGGGGGAGAACCAGCAACAACACTTCTTATTCTGAGAAACCGAAACACTAACAATGCCTTTAGCACAGACCCTGTTGTATGCACAGCGAAGTTCTCCTTTTAGTCCAAGACACTACGAACCAAATACAAGGTTATCTGTGTCAGAAAGGATAAGGCTGCGCCTGACTTCGAAGAAAATACTAAACATTTGGTCTTTGAAATCAATGAGCTCCATGCCACACACACAAGCTCAGTTTGACTGCTGAAGTCGGGATATGCATATGATTCACATCCTGCATTCAGAACATTAGAGATAACCGAGACGCTCTGCTCCGACAAGGCCAAGCTAAAGCAGAATTACAAAAGCACTTCCCTTTGTTTTTAGCTGCTGAGTAGACTGATCCCTACGTCTGTACCTACGAAGCCGGCCGTGAAGGCACCGCCACCCCCTGCACGCCGGGGCAGACGCCGTGACGCCGGTTCATCCGTTCACCAAGGGCCCTTTCGGCCTAGAGTGCCGGAGCTCCAGACCGGCAGAAACACGCAGCCCGGGGGCTGCGCTTCCCGCCTCCCCCCAGGCCCTCACCCACACAGCCGCGTGCCGCCCGGGCCTGCCCGTCGCGCCCGCCCCGCCCCGGCCAGGCCCGCGGAGCAACGGCGGCCTCGGTGGTGGGCCGGGCCGCGGGGCTCAGCCCCCCAGGCCGCGGGAGTCTGGGGCCGGGGGCCTGCGGTAGGACCGAGTGGGAGTGGGGGGCGCCGCGTTACCTTGGCGTGGCGGCTCCGAAGGAAAATCCCCCGCCCCCGCCTCCTCCTCCTGCTCCGGCGGCGGCGGCCGCCGCGGAGCCCAGGGTCCCTGTGCCGAAGGAAAAGCCCGCAGACATGGCGGCAGCGGCGGGAACGGCCGGAGAGTAGGGCTGGGAGACGGCAGCGGGGGCCGGGGAAGTGCGGCGGTAGCGGCGGCCTCCTCAGGAGCGGCGGGGGCGGCCCCCTCAGCGCCGCATCGCGCCCGGCGGCAACTTCGAACCCAGCGGCGGCGGCAAGCGCGCGGGCACCAGCCACGCTCCTTGCGCGCGCCCGCCGCAGTGCACCACGGGAAGACGCCGCAGCTGCGTCACGCGCCGGCCCTTAAAGCGACAGTAACGCGCGAGGTGCGGCCTCGTGCGGCCGGGGCTGCTGGTGCGAACGGCCGAGAAGGTCCGGCTCGGGGGGTACCCAGAGCCTCGGTTTAAAACGCGGAAGCACCCGCGGCTGAAGCCGAGGGGAGGCCACGGCCCACACGGGCGCACAACGCGCGGGGGCTGTTCGGTGCCGCCCTTGGCGGGTTCCCGGCAGAGCGGAGATAAGGGACACCCTTTCCCCACAAGGTGCCCAGGAGGGAACCAGCGGCCCCCGAGCCATGTGTCTGGCTGAGCGCTGGCCCGGTAGCCTTTCTGGAGGCTCTGTCGTGCCTACCCGGTTGATTCCAGTGCCCTCCTCGCTGCCCGCGGCTGCTGCCGGGCAGGCTGTGGTACCGCAAATGTCACCCCAGGGTGACAGGCCAGGAAGTGGGAAACCAGCTTAAAAACCAACTCAAATTCCATGGAGACCCCAAAACTCAATTTCAGGCTGAACCTGGGCTCTCAGCCAGCACAATAGCACATGGCTCCTGTCTGCCTCTCCAAGGACCCATCGGTTCCTAATGCTGTTGTACAAACCTGAATGTCACACACTCGATTATGAATTGCTGCCCACATTTACCACACAAATTACTGCTCCCGTTTTCCCTACCAGGTGCTGCTTCGCATACACACGCCACAGGGCATGCATGAAGCTGTGGAAGTGGTTCCGCTCCCTGCCCTGACTAGATCACGACATGTTTCTCATATAAAACTGGGGAACTGTAAGAAGCCACTGCTGAAATGCAGGATAGTTTCTCAGAGTATCCTACACACCACATTTGCTCAGGAAAAGGCGCTACTAGACTTTTAAATCTACCTCGTAGTCTAGATGACTCATAGTGCTATGAAAGGTTTCATACAGTTACCTCTGGAGTTTCACAAAACACCTCAAACAACGCAAAATCCTCTGCATTCTGCTGCTCAGTGCTGTGACTGCTGAAGAGTACGGATGGCTGACGGATGTTATCCACTGAAAAGATAACATCTTTGGGATTAGTGATCGGTGACTGGATTGCTGTCCTTTATACAAGGCAGAGCTCCAGGCATATAGTTAAATGTAATTTTTTATGTTTAGTCCATATTTATTTACTTACATATTGCACACACATGCCTATCTTTGAACATCTTAATGACATTAAAGCCTCAAAAGTGTGAAATGTTACATAGAGTGACTTCCACAGAGTCATTTGTCAATAAATTTTTCTGATCTGACAGGCTACAAAGTGGCCAGATACATTGGCATAATAGGAAAACGGGATCTGTTGAGTAAAGAGTGATGCCTTTGTAGTATGATTTTAACAACTGGTGACAGTCTATGAATGTCACTGCTCAAAAACTTTAAGTTCAAGAGCATTAAGCCTGTAGATTAGTACAAGAGGTAGATTAGTACAAGAGGTTAATTTTGTAGAAAAACTGCCCTGCTTGTTTCTAATTTAGATAACAATCATGAAAACAGCAAGACATATAGCCCATTCTGCAACCTTTAAGCTAAATTTTGTGATGTCTCTTAACTACTGTACAGCACATGCAAGATTTTTATTCACCAGCACCCACACAACTGTGACATGGATGAGTCATTGCACTGTGCAGCTGTTACTTTGTTCTTGTACAGCATAAAACTCTAAACTGCCCAAACACACTTTACCAGTTCTTACTTCAGTAAGGCCTTTGACACAGTCTCCCAGAAGTTCCCTACGGAGATGCTGTTGATGTACGGGCTGGATGAGCAGTGAGGTCTGCTGTCTGCCTGTCTGAACAGCCCACAGGGAGGTGATCCATGGCACAAAGCCTAGTTGGAGGCCAATAGGGACCCAGGGGTCAATAATGGGTCCAGTCCTGTTTAACATCTTCATTAACGACCTGGATGATGAGACAGAGTGCACCCTCAGCACATTTGCTGAAGACACCCAACTGGGAGGAGTGGCTGGTATGCCAAAGGGTTGTGGTGCCATCCAGAAGGACCTCGACATGCTGAAGGAATGGGCTGACAGGAACCTCATGAAGTTCAACAAGGAAAAGTGCAAAGTCCTGCACTGGTACAGAAACAACCCCAGGCACAGTTATATGTTGGGGGTCACCCAACAAGAAAGCAGCTTGTCCAAAAAGGACCTGGGGGTCCTGGTGAACACCAAGTTGAGCATCAGCCAGCAATGGACCTTTGCTGCATAGAAGGTGAATGGCATCCTGGATTGCATCAGGCAAAGTATCGCCAGCAGGTCAAGGGAGGGGATCCTTCCCCTCTACTCAGCATTGGTGAGGCCACACCTTTGCGTACTTGACTGGAGCACCTCTTCTCTGAGGAAAGGCTGAGAGAGCTGGGACTGTTCAGCCTAGAGAAGAAAAGGCTCAAGGGGATCTTATCAATGTATATAAATACCTGAGGGGAGGATGCAAAGAGGATGGAGCCAGAGTCTTTCCAGTAGTGCCCAGTGACAGGACCAGAGGCCATCGGCACAAACTGAAACACAGGAGGCTCCACCTGAACACTGGAAAACTCTTACTGTAAGAGTAACCAAGCACTTAACAGGTTACCCAGAGAGGTAGTAGAGTCCCCATCCTTGGTGATACTGAAAAGCTGCCTGGACATGATCCTAGGCAACTGGCTCTGGGTGGCCCTGCTTAAACAGGGGATTGAACTAGATACCTCTGATAACGGGAACAAAAATCTTTTAGAAACCCCTAGGCATAATGTAGCAAGACCAGGAATAATGTAACAGAAACCTAACAGAGAAACAATAGCTCTATAGAGACTGGATATGAGGCAAAGCAGGATGTCCTTGGCTTGCAAGCTGGGAAAGCAGAATATTCCACTAATTTAAAAAAAGAGCTACGTAACTTTCGTTGAGTAGCAGCACAAAATGACAACATGCATGCTCAAGAAATTAGGTCAAGAAACTGACACCGGGGGGGCACCAGGCTGTGAAGACCACCGGGGACCCCTTGAGACCCCTGATGAAGACTCTCGAATACCAAAAGGGAACTTCCGGTAAAAGGCGGGGTTATGTAAATAATTTATGTTTAATGCATTAACTAAGCGGTAGAAATAAATTAATATGCAATAGGTATACGTCATAAATACCGAGAAGTGCTAATCACGATTAGAGCAACAATCATCCGGGCATCTGGTGTGCTGTGATAAAAGTGCCTGTTTTTTAACACTTTGGAAACAGTGTCACGGAGTCTTTATCCCGGATTTTCGGTATCACCTCCAGGCGCCCCTTCCCACCTCAGCCCCTCTGTGATTTTGTGATACTACAACAAAAACGACACTCTTTCAGGAGTCTCCTCATTTGCGAGACTCTAGAAGACTCTTCTCTCACGGCGAATCTCTAGAGCACTGCGGGACACAGCGTGGCCGCCACCCCGTCTCCCCGGCCCCAGCCTGACACCCGCGACCGCCGGCCACCCCTCGGCCGCCCCGGGCACGGCACCGCCTCCCTGCGCCTGTGCACGCGCCAGCGCGCATGCGCTCTGCCCATACTGCGGCGGAGACGTAGTGTCGCCCATCCGTCTCCAGGGGGCGCTGTAGGGAGGCAGCTCCGGCTTCGCCCCGCCCCAGCGGCCGCCCCGCCCCGGAAGCGTTTCCAGGTGACGGCCGCCCCGGCAACATCAGGGCGGGCGGTGGCTACCGGCCGCTGCGGCTGAGGGGTCCCGCTATGGAGCACATCCGCACCACCAAGGTATACGGCTTCGGCCTCCCTCTGCCGGGCGGGGTGGCGCTTCGGGAGCGGAGGGACGTGGGCAGAGGAGCGGCGGCATTGCCGGTGCTACGCCGGGAGCTGTGGGGCGGGGAGGGCCTGTTCGGCCCGGCAGTCCCTGCCCCGCCGCTGTCAGCTGAGGGCCGGGGTGATGTTGTCCTTTTCCTCCTTCCATTTTGTAGCTGGTGCCTCCAGCTCGGGGCCCTGGGGTGCTCCGTGCCGCTCGGGGTGGCGGGCGGCGGGGCTGCCTGGCTCGGGCGGTTCCCGGCGGGCAGGCCGGGCCTGGGGCGCTTCTCGGCTGAGCCCCCTCCGAGCCGGGGGCCTGGAAGGGGTAAAACTCCCGTGGGGAGCCCCGTGCGTGCTGCCCCGCGGGAGTGAACCGTCAGCTGAGAATGGGGAGGCGGGAAGGGCCGTGCGGGTGTGACCAGGGTTGTGGGGCGGGAGCGGGAGCAGCCGGCTGGGAGCGGGTTGTAGCCGGGTTTTGTGCTCGGGGTGCGGTTCCATGCAGCTTTTTCTAGATTTGGAGGCAAACCACTTGTGAAAAAACAACACTTTTTGTTGGTTGTTTTTTTTTTTTTTTCTTCCTTTTAAAGACTCTGGCGTGCGTTGATAGGAATGAAAGCTATCAGTATATGTGCAATGTGTTAGGCCATTCAAATAAACGAGCTACGCTGCAGTTGACATTTTAGGCTTTTTTTTCTGTTTTTAATTTGTTAGTTTGTCTTTCCTCTATAATGAAGATGTAAAAAAAAAAAAAATTAAGTATTCCTTCTTTTTGTAAATAATTTCAAAGTCTTTAAAGTTACAGCTTTTGTAGGATGACATTTCCAACAGTATTTTTCTCACCTTGCTCATCAGCCCTGACTGCAAGGTCTGCTGAAAAAGCTACCTGTCTGCTGAAAAAGCTACCTCTCTGTTGTGTCCTGGAAATTGTCGAATGATTAGTTCCCTGGCAGTCTGACTTTAACCTGGGTTTATAGGTCTGTGGAGAAAAAGAGTGGTCATTTTTTTGGCTCTGAATAGTAGATTTATAACCAATAATTATATAAAGGAACAAGCTTTTAATTTGGGGGTGTAACATCTTATATGAGTTTTATACAAAATGTGTATGGCTAGTTATACTTTCATATACATTTGTGTGTGTATATATGAAACAGGAGGAAGGTCTCTGGTGAAGCTACTATTAGTGACACTTTAGTTTACTGGATGGAATAATCTTGCACCAAGCTGACAGATTGGGGATGAGATTTCTTTATCAGCCTGTTTACTTATAAACCCTAAACTCCTATTTTGGGAACTTAGTTTTATTGTTTACAGTCAATAGCTAATTTCAAAACAAAAACTAGACTGAAACTAAAGTCTCTTGGTGATCCGAGTAGCTGTTTAAGTTTTAAACCTGAAATTGAGGTTGCTGACTTCTTGGCATTTGCAAGTGATTGTGGTTTTACATGTTTTTGGGCACTTGCTGGGGAAAAAAATACTTCATGTAGTAATATGATTGAGGAGAGAAACAAGCTCTGAACACAATTTATAAGACTTACTACTTGAAGCAGTTTTTTTCATAATTCATTAAAAAAAATCAATTTAAAAATATCAGTTTAGTGGCTTGAAGTAGCATAAGGTTTTGGTTATAATTGTGATGTTTGCTTAGCTTTTTGTGAGCTATTGGTTTATTGAATATCTGGGTGGATTAAAATGCGTATATGCTAGATGGTAATATTTATGAGTGTTACAGTTATATAAAGCAAGAAAACTAAAGTACAGCTTGGACTGTGGGCCTTACAAGTTCAGTGCATGTGTAGGTTCAAGTTGGATCTCATTCCAGCTATTCTGAAACATATCTACTTCTTCCAAACTGACAGCATTTTTTTTCCCCAATTTGTTTTATTAAAGTAATAGTGAAATAAACTTGAAATAACAATGCAGTCTTGCACAAATTAATTGCTGTTCAGGGAAGCTGTCAGCTCTAGAAGGTGATGAAATAAGGTTTATTTCCTCTCATACTTCAGTTTGTTGGAAATGTTGGGGTTAAAATTGTCTTAGAATGGTCATCACCACTGCCTGTAATAAAATTTAGCTTTTGGTGAAATTAAACTGTTCAACAGATTTACGTTGAATGAAGAAGTGAAGTAAACTTTAAAAAAAATAATCACTTCTGTCTGGGAATATATACTTAAATAACAACAAATCATGAAAACCACTTTACAATGTGTCAAAAGTGGTAATGGTGGGGAAATTACATATAAGAATATTATGATTTTGCAGTGAAGCTTTAGAACTAAGATGTTCTTAAAATATTTTAAAGCAAAGCTTAGAAAATATTGGAACTTCTTCAGTCAAGTCTGTTTGTATATTCAAAGTCAAATCTGGTTTAAGTGAAAATTTCAATCTCTACTGGAGATAGAAAGTTTTGGTTAGCTTGACTGCTGAATCCTAAGCTTATGTTTGCAAGCCATAGACATAAATGGGGAAGGGAAACCTCCTTTTGATTTCAGTGAATGCCATACAAAGTTGTAATAAAAGGATCTTTGAATGATATACTGTAATTGTTTTCGTCTTGGTTTAATTTTTCTTCAGCTTTTTTTAATGCAAGACTTCAGAGGTATAGTTTCAGCCTTCCTTTCTGTTCCAACTTGTCAACTATATTGAAACACTTATTTGTGTGGTTGGTGGTGGTGGTGTTGTTGGGGTTTTTTTGTTTGTTTGTTAAATTTTTTAAATCTCTCCTTTAATCTGTAACTCCTAGTTCTCATAAACTGTCTGGTGATGCTTTCACTGTAAATACTCTATTGAGGTAGCTGTTTTAAAAACTGCTTTAAAACTGGTTTAAAAACTCCCTGATTTGTTATTGCTAGCTACTGTCAGAATATCACTGGTGACTACTTAAATTATCTCTTTTTACAGATGTGCTAAAACTCAATAGCAGTCTTCAGTCTCTTAATCTTGTGAACGCATTATCTTTAAAACTGCCAATTGACCTGTTTTCCGTAACTAAGGATTTGCCAAACTTTACAGTGAAAAAGCAAAGAAAAAAGTGTTTGTCTCAATTAGAGCTGGTTGGGTCAAGTTTAAATGAACATGCCATCTCTGGAGGCTGTATCTTAATTATATTTCAGTTGTCTTTAAGAAAAGTACGTAAAGAATTTAGCTTTCAGCATTGTTGAAGGCCACCTATGTAAGAGGAAGCTGGAGTGCTACCTGTCTTCACTAGTGTAGACATACAGCTTTGAGAACAGCTCTTTTGTGATGTGGAGGAGAATGGAACTTTGCATGCAGGATATTGTGAGTTACTGTAACAAAACTGGAGCAGTTTCTGTGCACTTTGCTGGGGAGGTGGTGTGGCAGATACCTGAGCAGTTGCTGCTGCAGAACTGCCCAAAATGAATTATCTGTTCTGGCTGTGCTATATTGATTTATGCAACTCTGTATCTGAGCACTGATACTGTGCTGGTCACAGCATAATGTTTTTTGAGATACTGGTGCATGTAGATTCCTTTTTTTTTTTCTTTCTAAACTGAAATCTAGAATTTTGTATGTATTAAATTGCTTTTCTAACTTTCAAACACAAAATTAGGCCTTCCTAGATTGTAATAACTACCTGAATTGAAAAGACAAATTTTAGTGCTTTATATGTGGTTTTAGTAGACGACTAAGTTTGTACGTATGAAGTAAACAGCTGAGCCTCAGTATGGTAGATGTGGGCTCTCCTAGTCACCTAATCTAGGTGCTGGTGTTGCAGTTGTGGAAGACTTTGGAGTTCTGCTGTGCATTCAGTGGCAGTAGCATCAAGCCTCAAGCATAGGAGCCTTAACTTGACACCAATGAGGCGGTGCTGCCGAGAGAAAGGAATGCATGGAGATAAGGCATTTGCCGTACTTTTTTCCTGTTGCTGCACACAAAGAATCATGTAGTGTTTGCTTTAAATACAGCGAATTATGGAGCTCATGAAGTTATGAGCAGCAGAGAAAATTCAGGGTATCTAGAAATTGCTTTATTTGAAATGTTTTTCCATAGGATTGAGATAAGTGTTAATGTTATTCAGGAGGAGGAAGCTGCCCTTGCAAGACTCAAGATTGAAATATCTGATCCAAATGCCAGCACAGTCTTTCAATTCCTAGGAGATTGCTATAATTATTAGTATAACACTTGCATTTCATTAGAATTTATTTTGACTGAGGCAAAGTTATGATGATCTAAATTTTTAAAGTTGGGGGTGATATAAAAGACAATAGATACCTAAAAGTGAAGTCAGGAGGACATAATCTTTATAGCATTGAGTCTGCAGATAGCTGACGAAGCATGCTGCTGAGATCAGCTTTTAATTCAGTGCTGGCATCTCAATAACAGGAAATTGTTAGTGTGTGTGTTTGCTCTACTTTGGGGAAGCAGTCTAAAAGCTTAGTAATTCATTGTTCTTTTTTTTAAAAAAACTTGATACCCTGGTCTCTCTTACTAGTAAATACCCATAGTTGCTATGTGTATGGAGTAAGTATTCTGATGAGAGCCTAACCTTGTGCCTTCATTATGCACTTTTGTATTGAAACAGCATATTTTAACTAGTCAGTCTTCTCAAAGCTTATGTGACCACTAGTGTGTTCTTAATAGCTTGGCCTGAATGCCCTTGTGTGCTGTGTTATGCTGTCTACTGCTTTCAAAATTACTGCACAAACTGACAAAGCTTTTGAAGTTAGGATTCCATTTTCTGCAAAAAAAACCCTATGAATTTTGTTCCCCTTCCCCTCTTTTTCTTACAGGTGGAACAAGTGAAATTGCTAGATAGGTTCAGCATGAGCAATAAGTCAGTGACGGGAACACTGTACCTCACAGCAACTCATCTGTTATTCATAGATTCAAGCCAGAGAGAAACATGGGTAAGGATAACGAATGCTTGCGGCTCAAAAGCATAGGTTCTTCAAATGCATTTGTTCTTCCTTATCTTAGGGTTGAATTTGTTTACTGAAACGTTAATACAAGGTATAAGTTAGTACCCATGTTCTCCTTGTTCATGGTACCATAATAAGTTAATGATTTGCAGATTGTACTCTTGCATGACACTGCTGCAGTTGAAGTTGGGTAATGTTGAAAATGTTCACTTCTCTTCAAGCTGCTGCAATTTCTTCTATAACCTTTACTTACGTTCCTGAGTGAATGTGGTTGTTTTCTTTGAACAACTGACTTGCACCGCAGTCCAGAGGCAGGACTGCTAAATAGTTTAAGCATCAGGTTTAGAATTTCTGTGTTAACTTACCTTGTATTTAGATCCTGTCTAGGTTAAATGAGAAAGCAAAATTCAAAGATGTAGGTTTTGGTGAGATATCGGAGATCCTGTGCCCTTTTTTCAAAGTGGTAAGCAGCTGTTTCTTCCCAAGTGTTCATGTCTGGAATAAAATAATTCAGAAGGGGTTACAGCTTCTTGGTGACCACTACCAATGTTGTACAATCAAAGTTGGCTAGTGCAGTAATTCCTGTTAGTTTTTCTGCTCAGTGCCCTGGTGGCACACATGTGAACCTCGAGTTTCGGCTTCCCCTGCAGCCCAGCTACCTGAGTTCAGTGCCTTAAGTCTGTCATCCTTCAGGATGAAGTCTCATTTCCCTGGGTGTGGTTAACTTTTTTTCTCTAAGTACATTTTTCTGGATTACACTTAATCCTGTATCCTGGTTATCTTCCTAGATGCCTCATGGTGCTTTCAACAAAAGTTTTTTTCCTGTGATTTGTTCTTGGATACACTGTACTGTTTTGTACAAACCAAACTGGTATATTTTCATACAAAATGGGTTATTGGGGAGAACATGATTTGGAAGCATTACTTGGGCATTATGATAAAAGGTTCAGTTTCCCCCCAAATTAAACCTATACTCTGAGTATTGCATTTCTGTGATGATAGTGCAAATGCCAAGTATAATGATGATAATGTCTCCAAGATATAGTCTTTGTAAATGCATATTTGGCAGCATAGTTTTCAGATGTCTGATTCTGATCAATATTTAAAAGGAGATGATTGCTTCAGGGAGGTAATTGAAGTGCTATCAAGAACATCTTGTTCAGTTGAGGTAGTGCATCTGTGGCTTTCTTCCCATGGTTGAACAACTGTTACCTTCCCATGTATTCTCCTAAATTTTGTGTAGATTTGCCACACAGATGAATCTATGGAAAGCTTTTATATGTTCATTACTGTGACAGTCTGCCGTTAAAGTGTTCGAAAGGCATTTAGTTAGACTGTCAGATCTGCCTAACACAGTGGGTAACACAGGAGATGTTTTTCTTATCTCCTGTTCGTTCTGTAGGTGTTAAATATGGGAATTCTAAAATCTTCAGCATCTTCTGTATATTTTATGCATGGAGTTGCTTTCCCTGACTTGCTGTATTTTGCCTGAAAATTCTGAAGTATGTTCCTGTAGATCCTTAAAAAATAGTTAGATGTATGCTTGTTGATTAGCAAAGTTCTGGGAGTGAACAACTGCGGTGGGGTTTAACTTCTCACTTTTGCATTTAAAAGGATATTTACTGTTCCTTACAAATATTAGGGAACACTCAAAATATGAGGGAGGAGAATAAATTTTGACAAATTATGGTATTCTGACCAAAATGCCTGTCTTGGATTTCTTGTTCTAAGTGTATTTATTTTTATAACTGAAAGATTGACCAAATTAGTCAAAATCCAGATTCAGCATCACTTAATGTCCTGTATGTGCTCTTGTAAATAGTATGCTGTCCTCATTTTTCATCAGCCTACTTACGATGTGAGTTATTGTGTGCCACAGATATTACATCATCACATCGCTGTGGTGGAGAAACTTCCCTTGACTACTTCTGGCTGCCCCCTTGTCATCCAGTGCAAGAACTTCAGGATAGTTCACTTTGTCATTCCCAGAGAGAGAGATTGTCATGACATCTATAACTCTTTGCTTCAGCTGTCAAGAACAGGTAATAGTTCTAACTGTAAAAGACTTTGCAATACATGCCTGGATTGCAAGTTGGTAGAGGGGGGGGAAAAAAAAAATCTATGGCTTTTCGATTACGATAAAATGTGCATTATGTAAAAGTCTTTTAAATGGATTTGGTATGTAAAAGAGTTTTAATGATTAAGTATTAACCTGCATACAAATTCAGAAGATGTGTTGTCTGGCTTTTGTAGGTCACTGATATTTGCTAACAGAATGTGAGATTCCTGGGATTTATTTTTTTTTTTGACATTTCTAATGTTATCCCTGAAACTGCGAATATAAATGTGTCTAGTCTTTCTTAACTGGTGTGTTCCACAGATAAACTGCTACTAAGCAGATACTACCTTATTACTGATTTCATGCAGTTTCAAAAATAGAGCTAAGTTTTGATGCTAAAATAGCAATACCAATTCAGCTTTACAAGATACTCTTGTCACATAGTATGTATGATCTTTTCTATTTTCTGCTTTGTGTTTATTACAATGTAAAATGTTGTCACTTGTGATATGTGAATAGTGTATTATGAAAAACAAAATATTTTGAAAGCGCTTTTGCTTTACAGGAAACTTTAAAGCATATTGCTTTTAAAGGTCAGTAGATGTAAAATTCTGTTCTTACACCCCAAAATTGTTAGTTCTTTGAGCTCCTGGGAAGTCTTCTAACAATTCTGCCTTTTGTCATGTTTAGTTTTGTCAGTCTTCATATTGTGACTTCTGCTTTGCCCTTGTGGTTTTAGAAATGTCCCTGCTGAAACAGGTCAAGGACACTTGAGAAAGCTCTCATAACCTACTTTTAACTAAATATCTAATTGTATCAGTTAACTGTATGATAGCTGCAGAATAAATATTGCAAGAGTGTCAAGTATCTATTTAGTCTTGCTTCTGAGAATTTTGAAGCCTGAAACTTTGTCTGCAATTTGGGCAATTTCAAGGCTTGTCAACTGTGCTACCTTTCTTCACTTAGGCATTTTTGGGGACAACTCATTACTTAGTCTTTTTCTTTACCTTTTAGCAAAATATGAAGAACTGTATGCCTTCTCCTATAATCCAAAACAAAAAGAAACTGAGCGAGTCAAAGGTTGGGAACTCATTGATCTATCAGAAGAATATAAGAGAATGGGAGTGCCAAATGCTAACTGGCAGTTGTCCGATGCAAATCGTGATTATAAGGTAAGCGTGGTAATGGAAGCATGTTTTGTTTCACGTTTTTTTCCTGCTTTATCATCTGACTCTAGTCCTATAGAAAACAGTCTAAAACTATGAAATAAGCTCATTACAAGAAGGACATTAAGATGTTGGAGCGTGTCCAAAGAAGAGCAATGAAGCTGCTGAAGGGTCTGGAGCACAAGTCTTCTGAAGAGCGGCTGAGGGAACTGNAGGCTTAGATTGGATATGAAGAAAAACTTCTTCACTGAAAGGATTGTCAGGCATTGGAACAGGCTGCCCACGGAAGTGGTTGAGTTACCATCCCTGGAGATATTTAAAAGACGTGTAGATAAGGCTCTTGGGGACATAGTTTAGAGGTGGACTTGACAGTGCCAGGGTAACAGTTGGACTGTATGATCTTAAAGATCTCGTCCAATCAAAATGATTCTATGAAGTCACTTGTTTTACAGCATAAGCAAAAACTTGCAGGTGGAGTGTGTTAACTCTTTCATCAGTGTGTAATCTCACAACTTTCTAATTGAAGTTTTGGTTGTGTGTTTTTTTTTTTTTTTTTTCCCAAGGCTTTGTTGAGAGAGTATATGGGCATGGATGCATGTCTTCTTTGGGATTCTTTCTAGAGTATATTTCGCAGTTGCTGGGGTTCAAACAGTTGTGCTCTGCAGCTTTGTTTTCTCTCTTAACTGAGAAGGATTCTACTTTACCATTTGCAATGTTGGCTGTAGTGGTGCAGCTGATTCACAGATGAGATTTCATCTTTCTTTGTCATCTGCAAATACAAAAAATGAGGGAAATAATTTCATTATTTTATTTGAAACGCATTCTTAGCATTTGTACTGAAGAGTTGCATTCTGGAGAGGTAAATGCTAATATAGCAGTGCTTGCTTGTATAACTTGGGTACCAATTTGTACTTATTTATCCATGGCTTGCCTCCTCTTCTGAGCTATTTACACGTATACAGAGAAAAAGATTAGCAATTATCCTTTCTGTTGTTTCACCTAACATCTCTTAAATTGGATGCAATAAAACTAGGATAGGATTTGTGCCTTGTACATAAAATTCTTTTTGTGTATCTCTGTCTTGCAGATTTGTGAAACCTATCCTAGAGAACTTTATGTTCCCGGAACTGCAAGCAAACCCATAATTGTTGGTAGCTCCAAGTTCAGAAGCAAAGGAAGATTCCCAGTCTTGTCATATTATCATAAAAACAAAGAGGTATAGTGTGTCTTCCTCTTAATGCAAATGCACTGAAAACTATTTCTGAACACTTGGCAGTAGTTCAGGGTGGATAAGGAAGTTTAAGTACAGTGGCTTGTATGAGTGATTTAACTCATGGTAACCTTAAATACAGCTGACGCTAGTGGTGTCTAACAGGATGCTGAACTAAGCTAAGCTAGTTTAAAAGAAATCCTTAAGTAATCAGTTGAATCTCTTAAAGCTTTCAGAAACTCACCTTAAGATAACTGAAGGTAGCTTTTTGTCAAGTGATCTGTCTTCTTTCATATATCAAGAGTAAAATCTGTCAGGTCCAAATGGGGGTTTAAAAAAAACCTGAAACAAAACCAAAAACTCCAACCAAAACACAAACAAAACAAAACACCAAAAGAATGGAGCTGGTTCTTTAAGGAGAAATTTGCTACATAAAAAGAACTACAGAATGAGACATAAGATTTTGCAGGGTTTGGTAGGGAGTGGTATGAAGCAGCATCTGCCTGTCTTGGCTCAGGGGTATCTTTAAAGGGAGAGAAGGATTGTCACCTTGCTGAGTTGAGAAATTTATGAAGAATGAATGTTAAGCTATTAAATGCATTTGAAGATAATTACTATTTGGAAGATGCACTTGATACCTTCTGAAATACAGTATATAATTGAAAATTACATGATGAAAATTACATCAGACAATAACATATTGTACTTGCAATAATAAAATCATACTTTCAGTAGTAAAGCCGACTATAATTCATTTTATACCAGGACAGTAATTTGCTTTCCTAAAGTGTGTTTTTTCCAGCCTATACTTTTGTGAATTTTTTATACTTGCTCAAGTCTATTATGTAAACTGGTATCTTGCCCATGTAGATAAACCTGGAAAAAAAATATTGTGTTAAACCTTTAGATTTAACTTTTACGTAACATGTTTGAAGATCTTGGGTGATATGCTTAAAAAGTTGGAACACCCGAACTTTTTTCAGCTTAGTGCCGTTATCTGCCAAATGAAACAATTTGTTTCGGTGTCTTTTTAGAATTATGCAAAGCATTTCAACTGCAAGGATTAAACTGATGGTAACTTGTTTTTTGTTCTTTATGGTAGGCTGCAATCTGTAGATGCAGTCAACCTCTTTCAGGTTTCAGTGCCAGGTGCCTGGAAGATGAACACATGTTGCAAGCCATCAGTAAAGCAAATCCTTCAAACCGCTACATGTATGTCATGGACACCAGACCAAAGGTGTGTACTTCAGACTCTGCAGGTTAGCCTTTCTTCCTGAACATTAGAGTACACAGATACAGTGTAATTCTGAAAAAAATGGAGTTAAATATGACTCCATCATGAGCAAAAATGTCCTTCAAAGGTAAGGTGAGGCCTCTCTACTTAGGCATTTAATTTCTTGCTTTCTTAAACAAGTTGAACCCCTCTCACAATTCAGCTAGAACTCACCAAATATGCTAGTGAACTTTGAGGGAGGTGTATTTAAAAATACACTTAAAACATAGTTGAGAAGTGAATAGTTCAGTGCTATCCAAGTCATTGTCACTGTTTGAAATTAATGAAATTGTGAGCTGTGTTGGAGTTTCTTTTAGAGTGGGAGTGCTGTGTTCTGTGTAAATGTTCTGTGAAAACTGCTATTGCTGTCTGTCTTAGCCAGGAAAAAGCAAGGGAAATTCTGTTGTAGCCTTCTGAGTCTGTACTTCATCCACTGCCTAATTAAATTGAATTATAGGGGGGTTTTGACCCGTGTTGGAATGTGTGGAGTAACTTCCACTCTTTAGACCATCTGCATTTAGATTAGTATTCATTCCACACAATTTCTGAACACAGGAGCTGGAAAATAAGGATGTAAAATGAAAATCCTACACTGTAGGATCTGCACGCACTTTGAGCAGGATTCAACAGTAGGTCAGTCTGATAGACTGGAACTGAGCCAATTGTGGGTTTTTTATAATTGTAATTTTTATAGCTGCAGCAATTTATTAGCTTCTTGCCCCCAGAATTGAAATTTTTAGGATGCCTGGAAAGTGCTTAAGTCTGGGTCTTACTCTTTCCTTTTTAGGTTAATTGCTTTGTAGTGTCTTTGGTCAGAAATGTTTGGAAACAAGTAAAGGTTTGTTGGTGGGAAGATGGACAAGAGAATAGGAAATAATTAAATTATTAAATGTGTTATTCAGATATGTCAGTTCTAAATATGTTGCTTTTTATGTACCATACCTTTCTTACACTTGAATGCTTTCAAGTTGATTTGAAACAAACTGTTAACTTATTAGAATTTGTTTATAGTATGTGCTCTTGTGTGTGTTTTTTTTCCCCAGTGTATTCCACTGAAATTGCATTATTTTTGTTTCTTAATTTGAGATTTTTATTTCAAGTACTGTTTTTTCAGTATTTTTATTTTGCCTTTTTAAGCTTAATGCAATTGCAAACAGAGCTGCTGGGAAGGGCTATGAGAATGAAGACAACTACTCTAACATTAGATTCCAGTTTGTTGGCATTGAGAATATTCATGTAATGAGATCCAGCTTGCAAAAACTTCTGGAAGGTATGTTCTAGCTGTACCTTAATAGCATATATGAAAAATAGGATAAAGATTTTGCTGAAGTCTTTAATAACAGCTTACACAAACTCTATTGATATTTCTGTATTTTATACCAGCTCTGTTTATTACCAGCTTGTTGTGCTGTGTGGTAATGAATTACCTTAAACCTTTGAACTGTAAAACCAATGAATGGAGTTGTTTTGAAGAAAACAGAGTGGCACGTATGTCTTGGGTGAACTTGATTAGTATGTCAGTGGCTTGTGGGAAAGACTTCTGTTTTCTCCAAGTACACGTGCATGTGTACACATGTATAATATAAATGCACAAAATAGTGTATGTCTGTACATACAGTTTCATAAATAGAATACTGTTTCTTCAAGGAGCACTTAGTTCCACAGAATTCTCAATAAACACATGGTCTGTACCAAACTCTACCTCTTTGGCCTGGTGAGCTACTTCTGTGCTTGTAGTTACATCTTAGAGTGTTTGTAGAGTGAGGGACAGGGGGAAAAGGGGGAAAAGCAAGCTGCTTCACCATACCAACCCCTGTCATGGGGTGATAAAAATGGAGAGGCAGAAGTCTATTAAATAGTTCTGGTGATGTTTTGTTTAGGTAAACAGCTGAAAACAATGTTAAGATACTTTGTGGAGTATTAATACTGAGATTAGAGTACAGTGGCAGAAGTCAGGCTTCCACATCCAACAAACAATACGTATGAGTGCTGGCCTTGTAGAATTACATAAATGTTTCTGGTCATGGAGAAGGCTTACACTTGTATAGAAGCCTATTTTGATAAAGACATTCTGGCTACGTTGGTCAAGAAATCTTAGACTGGTGATATAATCTTCCTTCACTCTCATTAAGTCAGTATCTGCTGCTAGCCTGTCTTCAGGCACATTGTGTGGAATGCTGCTAAGCTTTGATAATATGTATTTTTGTGGTTGTTCTTGCACATGTCTTATTGAAGCGAAAGGACAGCAGCATGAACTTTTTTTAAAATTGGGATGATCACTCTTTCTTTTGCTAATATCTTCTTCAGTTCCAGAAAACTAGCCAATTTTTTTTTAAGAGGCCTCTTCCTGCAGAAATGTGTGCATCACACTTCAACTTCATGGACTTCCTATTCCTTTCATTTGACTTAGCATCCTACCAACAGTAGGATTATTACCATATTAGCAAATATGTTTCTGCAGCTTTCATTAAGGATGGAATATGTTTTAGTATTTCCTTGTATGGAGGGGACTGGTTTATTTAAACTCTGTTGAAATAAAATCATACGTAATGTCTATACTTGTTCTCTGGATCAGGTTTTGGGGTAAATGAACACAGTTGTTCTACTTCTGTCCAGTCTGTATAATTCACTAGAGTTTTGTTGAATGCCAGTCCAGAAGCAGAAGCATCTCTAGGGATAGGAAGGACTATTAAAATTTCAGGAGTTATACAGTAATTCACTCTTCAGACCGCTGTAGAAATGTGCCATCGGTGGGGTGATCAGGAAGGAAGTGCTATGGAAATGGTTTATAGCTTAAAATGAGGAAAATGCTGTTGGACTTCTGTGTACCAGCTTCCCCTGCATGTGCTGAACTGAGTGTTCTTCAATCAGGAATGTGATACCTGTGACCCTGTTCTTTCAAAAGCTGTTGTAACTGGGACTGTCCTTGGTTTTATTTATAACAAACAACTGTTATTCCTTCTTCAACATGTATCCTACTCCTACGCTCTTTGTCTATCTTCCTAATTTCCTTCAGAATCAAACAATTCCATTTGCAAGCAGAATGTGGAACATAAACCTTCCCAACATCCTTTTGTAATGGGACTATGCCATGGAGCATACCAGGATGATTTACAGTCTATTTTTCATCTCTGATTTAGCTGTTTTTTAAATATCTTGCTTGCAGTGAAACAAAACTTTTCTAAAATGGTTTTCTTCAGTGTGGACATGATGACTCTGCTCCCCTGATGGGCAGACTGCCCGTCTATGCAACACTAATGGAAGGATATTCACATAGACTAAATTTGTAGTTGTGGTATTCAAGTCCAGGGTTTATCTGTTAAAAAATATAGTATCGTATGTCAGAAAAGGTTGAACTCTGGTAAGCAAAAGGGTTTTGCCTATGTCAAGAAACAGCATTTCTGCAGGAAATATTTGAGGAAAAGGCTCAATAGTATCTGCTATAGTTGGTGCTTATATTTTGATGATGGAAGTGTGTTAATTAAGGGGTTTTTTTTATGGCTTTTGTGGAGTGTGTATATGGGGGATGGGGTTGTTTATTTTTGTTTGTTATTAAAAATAATATCTGCCTCCAGCCTACTGTGTTTCAATCTGCAGGTTCTAGTCACCTCTTGAGCTGCCTCAGGCATTGCTACTGATGCGTATAAGGACAATCAAGCAATGGAATGTTGAGATTTAGGGGCTTATATGCATGCGGGGCATGCATTTATGATGGGATGCACGTAGCCAAAACTATCCTGAATGACTGTGAAGTAGCTAAATGTCTTGGTGGTACCATAAATCATCTTTGACTCCTCCAGGGTCCATGAGGGACTGGAAATTATTTTTTCAGCATATAAGTGTCAAAACAGTGTCAGTGCAATTTCTTTATTTTGTCACGAAGTAGTATAAAAATGTCTGTCTTAATTCTTTGGGCTCAACATGTGTTCTTATCTCTGCTTTAGTTTATAAAACAAACAAACAAACTAGTTAGAGTTGGCAAATAGCAGTGATGAAATATTTCTACCAAGCTGAAAGTTCTGATCAAAAGCAGATTTTGACAGCAGTATCTGGGTGAAAACAAACTGAGGGCTGGAAGCTTGTTTATTTTCTAGCTGCAAGTTTGTGCTTTAAAGCATAAGCTAGAGAATACAGGAGTGAGCAGCCATGAGTAGTGCCTCTAGACATTGTCTTGTCTGTCCAGTCCCTTCTCTGCTGATGTTTGACTTTCCAGATATTTCAATTTGTTTGTTTGTTTGTTTCTTTACTATAGAGTAGTGGACCTGTTTATGTATGGTTGTGATTGAGTAGGTGTGTGGAACCACTGGTGTAGAGAGTGTGAACTGGCTGAAAGGATCATGGTGCACTGCTCCGTGTGGCAGACCTTCCAGAAGCAGAACTCTTGCCTAACAACACCATCTCCTTCAAAGACCAGGGAAAGACTGGCTTAACCTTTGCTGCTTTTACTGATACTTACGAACTGACCTTTACAGTTAGGTCTGGGATCCAGGGATTTCTTGAATTTTGTTACCTCATAGTGCTGTGGCTTGCAAACTCTTTTTCTAGATGACAAAGATCTATAAGCTTTAGAAAAGGTGCTGCGATACTTACTTGGAAGTCTGAATTATCTCTGCCAGTTCAGCAGCAACTGCCACCGTGACTCTTCCTGAGCAGTGGACAGTATATCAAAACTTGTGTGGCTGAAAGCTGAGAAACGTGCAGTGCAGGTAAAGAAAAGCTCCATGAAGCAGTGCTTTAGGAGTTTATAGCCTTCATTAAATCAAGGGACTTAACTGAACATGAAACAGCTTCACAGAATGACTTGGTGGATTTTGTTCTCTGCCTTCCCTGCTGACTCGCTTCCTCCCATACTTGAAGATAAAAGATTATTTTGCAGTTGCTGTATGAATACCCCCACTGACAGCTTGCAGCTACAGAGCCTTTTTATTTTCATTTGGAGCGCACTAGCTTGATAGACACAGGCTTCTGCTGTGGCAGGAGGTATTTTTGTAGATGGCAACCTCGGGTATCCTCTCTTAGAATCACACATAGCTGAAGCTATGTCAGCCAGCAACTATTTCTTTTTTATTGCCAGAAGTTTGTCATGTTTGGACAGTAATGTAACTGTGTGAGTTGCTGCTCAAAATCATACATGAACCAGGTTACCTGTTTTATTTGCGAACTTGTGTCTGTGTGAGAAACTTTCAGTCTACCTCTATACCCCTTGCTGTTACACTGCAGGGCAGCTTTCCTTTAACTTGCGTTCTTCCCTGCCCTCTCAATTGGCATTATTGTTACAGGATCAAAGTATTCTAGGGAAGAATGGTAGAGATCAGAGTCAGAGTTGCAGTATGTCAGTTTTGGAGGCAGACAAAATCTCCATGGTTTTCGGTTCATCACCATGTCCTTGTACTGCACTTGCTTTATTCTTCTAAGCAGAGTGGAGAAGGTGATGAAAGTCTGGCAGACTGACTTCTCTGAACTCTGTATATTGTCTGGATGCAGCCACATCCTACTAGTAGCTGTAATTTTTAAGTATTTCTGGTAAGCTTTTTGCATTTGCATTGCCTTCCTTGGTAAGGCGAGGGTAAGGCTCCCTGTAGGGGATAACCAGTGTATTTACTTTGAATGTTATTTTGTCAAAAAGACAGACATCTTACAGTAACCATGAATGATAAGAGTAGTTCTATAGAGTTGAACTTTGGAAAGCACTTTGTAGTACCCCCTCTCAACTATATTTAGTGGTGGCTTTTGAAAGATTTCTGATGAGCTTACAGCATAGGGCATTAGAAACAATATACAATTATTCTTTATTCTCTGTTGCAGGGTATAGGTAGCTGCAAATGTTCAAGGCTTTCTAACTCTTGGTTTCTTTCAGTCTGTGGCACAAAGGATTTGTCTGTCAATGACTTTTTGTCTGGTTTGGAGAGTTCTGGATGGTTGCGTCATATCAAAGCTGTGTTGGATGCTGCTGTCTTCCTAGTCAAGGTAACTTGAATGCTGCTTTGTTTGATGGCAAGTTGGCTTGCTACCAGGCAAAATTATACTTTAATATTATGTCATGTGTAAAAACTCAGACCTTTTTAGAAGTAGATACTTAGTATACATAGATAAAACAGCATATTGGATGTAACTATTGCATATTTTTTATGACTGGAGAGGTTAAATATGCCAGCTAATGTTTTAGGATTGTTTTAAATGCTGTTTGCTCACCTTATTGGGACATGAAGGGATTCTTATGCTCCTTGGTTCCTTTAAGTATTTATGAAAGGTGTAACCAGTTTGGAGGTGGATGGAGCAAACCATTGTTTAGTGTATCCCGAAAAACTGAACTCCTGGGGTGCTAATTGCAGAGAAATGTAATTGGCTCTGCTGACTTCATCTGGCAAGGAAATGGGGCTCTTCATGAAGACTTCAGAGGAACAGTTGCCTTTGCCTGGCACCTGTGAAGCCAAGGGCTTGGCCTGAAGGAAGCTGGGTGAAAAGGAAAACTTGGATCCTTTGTTTTTACTAAGTGAAATAATGGAGTTAATTTAAAAGTGGCTGATTCTCCTGAAGCTGACCCTCAAAAATACTTGGACTAACAGGATGTTAATTCTTAGCTGAAGCTAATAAGTGTTCCCTAGTCCTTACCTACTTGTTCATCATTATACTACACAAAAGTTATCTGTAGTCATGTGTTTGAATTGGTTTGTTTTAACATGTTTGGTCTGTAGTGCATAGTCTACTTCTTTCTTATTATGCATTTGCAAGGGGTTTTTGTAAGTTTAGTTTTACAAGGGGTAGAAAGAGAACTGGTAACCACTCTAGATGTTCTTGTTACCTTGTGCAAAGGTGGTAGTGGAATTTATTTTCTTTATAAGGAATTTTCTGTACTTCCATGGGAGAGAAATTCCTAGCTTTCTGATAGTATCAAATCCTTTCCTTATAATAAACATTTTTCTGGCTTTGTTAAAATAAAATTATCTATGCTGTGAGTTTAGGATAAATATAGCTTTTGTATTTATTTACCAAATTTTGACTTCTGTCTAGAGTAGAACATTCACTAAAGAACAACTGTTTTGCAGGCAATAGCAGTTGAGAGTGCGAGTGTATTGGTGCACTGCTCGGATGGCTGGGATAGGACTTCCCAAGTGTGTTCTCTTGGAGCTCTCTTACTAGATTCCTACTACAGAACAATCAAAGGATTCATGGTAAGCGACCTCTTGCATTGCTGTGTTATTCCTTGAGAAACAAAGGATGTAAAATGTTCGTGTGAAAGTGAGCAGTGTATACATACTGATACTTGCTTTTTGTAGTTAAATATATAAGATTTGCAGTCTGCTGATACGTCGCTCTTTTAGAAATACTTTGTTCCTGGGAAGAACCATTTATTTAAAATCTGAAAAACTGAAATGCAAATAGCAGTTTGCAACGTTTCTGCAGGGTTCCTAAAGCAACGTTTGCCTTTTGCATCAAAAAAAGCAAACGCTTACCTATGAAGTGTAAGGATTCTTAAGTGCTTATGTGAGATAATAGATGTACAAAATCATAGCAACTCTGTTTATCACTTGTCCCAAAATCAACATTATCAAAATCTAACAATGACAACAGCCCCAATGACAGAGACCTCAAGCTATTTAAGCAATCTAAATTTTTGTCTTTCTGTAGAGAGGAGTTTTGATATTATTACTCCAAATTTTAGAGCTGGAAAATAAACAGTGTTTTGCAGTGACTGTACAAGGTACTATGGGAACTCCTGAAAGATAGTACATAGAATTAATTTTATGTATTGCTTACAACTGACTACCACAAATATTACAAGTAGTGAAAATGGAGCTGAGGAGGAATTAGAAGAGGATTTGTTTCTGGTGAATAGGGAGATTGTGTGTAATCTTTAGGGAAGTAATTTCATCTTTTTGTTTTTTAATCCTCACTGTTTTGAGAATCTCATGAAAGACTTCCAAGAAAATAAAGGAACTACAAAGTCACAAGTAGCTGCTCCTACTGTAATTTGACTCAGATTTAAAATACAATATATCAATAACCTGTGGGATTCATACTATAGATGTAAGACTGAATAACATTTTACATGAGGGTTTTTTTGGTTTTACCTTCTAGGTCTTGATAGAGAAAGACTGGATCTCTTTTGGGCACAAGTTCTCTGACAGGTAGTTCACTCTTCCAATACAGTAAAATGTGTACAGTGAACTGAACTAAGGGTTCTTAAAGACAACTTGTAGATGTTAAACTGGTGCAGTGTTGCTAGAAATTTTGCAATAAGTAAGCTATTTTCAGTAGACAATGTGTTTTGTGTATTGCTATTTATTCAAATACTTATTGGATAGTTGATTTATATTATAGACACAAATTTCTAGTGCTACTGGTGCCTAACTCTCAGACGTCAGTAACTGCATGTCAGTCTGCATGTATGCATAGACAGTGCAAAACCAATGTAAAGCTACATCCCAGCTATTTAGTGAAGATAAAACACTTACTTTTGGAATCTTTAAAAAATGAGTTTGCATTTGTGTTTACTGTTAATGATGAAGTCAGGCCTACATTTAGAAGAACTGTATGTTAAGAGTTCTGTTTTTCCCTTGATCTTTGTATTGCCAGCTATGACAATAGCCTTGCTGCTATTTACTGCTTATTAAATTGCTCTTAGCTCCTGTACTCCAAATGTTGACTATGGATGTAATAGACATAAAGGAATTTAACTGTCTTATGTTGCTTTTCTGTACTGAATACAGATGTGATTACTTACAAGTCAGAAAGATAGGTTAAATATAGCCTTATTTCTATTCAAAAATTGCCCTAGTTCTCAAAGTTAGGTGCTTAATCTCCAGACCAAAGCTAGTGTCAAGTTAATGTGCTGTGGTTTAAAAACAAGTGCAACTAAGACTTTTTTTTTTTAAATTTTTTTTAAACTTAGACCAGTTTCAGTCTGTTAATGGAATCTTTTTCAGGTGTTGTCAGTTGGATGGTGACCCAAAAGAGATCTCGCCAGTGTTCACCCAGTTTTTAGAAAGTGTGTGGAATTTGACTGAGCAGTTTCCACAAGCCTTTGAGTACAATGAAGCTTTCCTCCTTCAAATCCATGAACACGTCCATTCATGCCAGTTTGGTAACTTCCTTGGAAACTGCCAAAAAGAGCGAGAAGAACTAAAGTAAGCACATGTATTGTAATGTCTTTTGTTTATTCTGGCAGACCAAGAACTCCTGTCAATCTTCTTCATTTTAGGCTCTGAATAGAAATAGAGACAAGACTGGTAGTACTGAAAATGATATTGAACTGCATCAGGGAACAGCAGTGCTTGTCATGCTTTTGCATACGGAAGACAGTCTTTCTAATTCTGGGAGAAAACCCTGTGCTTATTTTTCATAGGGAAGGTTAAGGCTTGTTTCTACCTCCTTTTCTGTTTGGTGTTGTGGTGTTAGTTTGTGGTGTGGTGTGTGTTTTGTTTTGTTTTTCCCTAAAGATCTGTAGGCTTAAGTTTGGAAGCATCACCTCGTTCACCCCCCAATCTATTTTTAAGTAACCTTAAAATTCTTGCCTGCTCAAGACTGATTACTGTCAGTTAGAAGTATTAATACTTCTGTAAAGTTTTCATCAGTTCATCTGTTTCAAATTGTATTTTAAAAGTATTTATTGTGACTATGCAAGACTTGCACAGCATAAACACTAGTACTTCTAAAACTGATACTTCTGTTCAACATTGGCATATGCCAGGAAGAAGCTATTATTAAAAGCTTTTAATTTAAGATTTATAACTATTTCTGCTAGCTTATTTGCAAAAAGATGGATTTATTATGAGTTGGACAGTTTGTGGTTTTTGCTTGCTATCAGTGTCTTGACTGTGATCTTTTTTTGCCTTAAGAGTAAAAGAGAAGACTTATTCCTTATGGCCATTCCTTCTGGATGAACAAAAGAAATACCGTAATCCTCTGTATAATCCAGATTTTTCTCCAGAACTAACTCTTTTGGAGCCTAATACTGCATCATTCAACTTTAAGTAAGTTTGAATTATATGCAGTATCTCTTCTTCAGTTCTTTATCCTGCATAGTAAAAAATGTCTGCTACCTGCAGGTTCTGGAGAAATATGTACCATCAGTTTGATCGAAGTATGCATCCCAGGCAATCTGTACTCAATCTTATAATGAACATGAGCGAACAAAATAAACAGCTGGAGGAAGACATTAAAGAACTGGAAGGTGTAAGTATTACAAAATAAATGTACTTATTTGTGACTTGTTCAAATTTACATTTATAGTCTAATAGTGCTGCTTTTGGATGAACATCACTACTGTATGTCATAACACTTGTTCTGTGTAATGTTGAATTTGACTTTCACTGTGTGCTTCTATGCTAAATGCCAGACTATGCAGCCAGTGTTCTGCTCTTAAACACAACTTATTGTGTCTTACTGATGGACTGTATCATGTAAAAGTGCTTCTACTACCGAGGCATTGCTGAAGCTGGCTTGATATAGGTTAAATTTATGTGAAACTTGCCTTAGATGACAAGGTACCCATTGTAGCTACAGCCATGTTGCTAAACCAAGGAGACTGAAAATGTTTTATTTCTATTATAGCTACTAAAATGGAAGCAGTAAGTACTGTCCTTCTCTTAACTTAATATGCCAATGCATGCTATCGTAAGTCACTGTAATTATGGGGTATACACAGTGTACTGCTCATTTGAAGATGGGTAAATCCAGAGATCTGTTTTCTATGAATGACTTCTAATAGGTTGCTACAGTAAACAGCCAGGAAAGACTGAACAGTGTATCTCACTTTATTCTAGTGTGACTTAATAAGTGGCGTTTGATATTTCGTTATTGTCAGTTAAGATGCTGAAACTTCAGAACAATACCTTTTAAGAAATGCAAATGTTCTCTAATTATCAGTTTTACTTTTTTGTGTAGCTAGAAACGGTAACACTTATGTTATTCTGGGGTGCAGGAGAGGAAAGATTTTATTAAACTGATCTTACTATTACATAATGAATTCCAGTCACTTAAACTGTTTCAAATCTTAATTGTATATTTAAAAGTTTTTGTGCAATTGAAGAAGCAAGATGAAAACTCAAGATAAAGCAAGCAGAAGACTAAGCAAGATGAAAATTCAAAGCTGAGACTTCACTTTACTAGAACCTTGTTCCAAGGTGTTAAGTAAGAAATGTGGGCTTAGGTGCAGTTGAATGATGAAGAGATGGAGTTGTTTGAAATGTTGATGTAGACTTTCCTACTGCTGTTTCCATCTTCAAAAAGCTGGTGTCAGGAGACACTGAAGTCTTCTGGGCTCAGTATAGGTTTTCGTAGAGCACAAATGCATCAACAACAACAACCAAAACCAAAACAAAACCCCCAAACCAACCATCAAACAAAACCAGTTCAGTTAATTAGTTCAAGCTCCCAGTTACTGGGTGAGATTTTTTTGAATTAAAAAAACCACAAAACCCACCAAAATGCCTTTCTTCTTCTTTTGCTCAGTTCTTCTAGGATAGGTACTTTCCTCTAGTTCTGCTTTCTGGTTGACATATTTTGGTATATTTCTTCATTTGAAAAAACTGTATTAGCATTTTTCCAGATATAAAGGGAAGTCATTTAGAAAGCTTTTAGGAAGGGCAAAAGGGCTTAGGTATGAAATTACGTTTTGTCTTTGAGAGCCTCATGGTCTGTTACAGGCTCCTTGGTTACTAATAGTACCAAGGTCTGTCTTCCTTTGCCTGGACCTCAGAAAGTATTCCCATCTTGATAGCAACCGAACAAGGGGCAAGCCTGGAAGACCCTCTGCTTTTCTACAGACATTGATGGGCAAGCTTTCTGCCTTCTGGTCGGCTGTAAATTTTAAGCATACAGTGCTCGTAGCATCTGCTGTAAATTCTGTGGAGAAAAATATTGTCCAATGGCCTAAATATATTGGACACTTTTAAGATTCATCTGGATGGGGTGCTGGGCCGTCTTGTCTAGATTGTGCTTTTGCCAAGAAAGGTTGGACCAGATGATCCTCGTGGTCCCTTCCAACCTGGTATTCTTTGATTCTATATGTGTAACCCAGGGTATGTAACAGAGGGTTCCGCAGATGTGAATTGGCCAGCACTTCCTTTCNTTTATTTCTATTATAGCTACTAAAATGGAAGCAGTAAGTACTGTCCTTCTCTTAACTTAATATGCCAATGCATGCTATCGTAAGTCACTGTAATTATGGGGTATACACAGTGTACTGCTCATTTGAAGATGGGTAAATCCAGAGATCTGTTTTCTATGAATGACTTCTAATAGGTTGCTACAGTAAACAGCCAGGAAAGACTGAACAGTGTATCTCACTTTATTCTAGTGTGACTTAATAAGTGGCGTTTGATATTTCGTTATTGTCAGTTAAGATGCTGAAACTTCAGAACAATACCTTTTAAGAAATGCAAATGTTCTCTAATTATCAGTTTTACTTTTTTGTGTAGCTAGAAACGGTAACACTTATGTTATTCTGGGGTGCAGGAGAGGAAAGATTTTATTAAACTGATCTTACTATTACATAATGAATTCCAGTCACTTAAACTGTTTCAAATCTTAATTGTATATTTAAAAGTTTTTGTGCAATTGAAGAAGCAAGATGAAAACTCAAGATAAAGCAAGCAGAAGACTAAGCAAGATGAAAATTCAAAGCTGAGACTTCACTTTACTAGAACCTTGTTCCAAGGTGTTAAGTAAGAAATGTGGGCTTAGGTGCAGTTGAATGATGAAGAGATGGAGTTGTTTGAAATGTTGATGTAGACTTTCCTACTGCTGTTTCCATCTTCAAAAAGCTGGTGTCAGGAGACACTGAAGTCTTCTGGGCTCAGTATAGGTTTTCGTAGAGCACAAATGCATCAACAACAACAACCAAAACCAAAACAAAACCCCCAAACCAACCATCAAACAAAACCAGTTCAGTTAATTAGTTCAAGCTCCCAGTTACTGGGTGAGATTTTTTTGAATTAAAAAAACCACAAAACCCACCAAAATGCCTTTCTTCTTCTTTTGCTCAGTTCTTCTAGGATAGGTACTTTCCTCTAGTTCTGCTTTCTGGTTGACATATTTTGGTATATTTCTTCATTTGAAAAAACTGTATTAGCATTTTTCCAGATATAAAGGGAAGTCATTTAGAAAGCTTTTAGGAAGGGCAAAAGGGCTTAGGTATGAAATTACGTTTTGTCTTTGAGAGCCTCATGGTCTGTTACAGGCTCCTTGGTTACTAATAGTACCAAGGTCTGTCTTCCTTTGCCTGGACCTCAGAAAGTATTCCCATCTTGATAGCAACCGAACAAGGGGCAAGCCTGGAAGACCCTCTGCTTTTCTACAGACATTGATGGGCAAGCTTTCTGCCTTCTGGTCAGCTGTAAATTTTAAGCATACAGTGCTCGTAGCATCTGCTGTAAATTCTGTGGAGAAAAATATTGTCCAATGGCCTAAATATATTGGACACTTTTAAGATTCATCTGGATGGGGTGCTGGGCCGTCTTGTCTAGATTGTGCTTTTGCCAAGAAAGGTTGGACCAGATGATCCTCGTGGTCCCTTCCAACCTGGTATTCTTTGATTCTATATGTGTAACCCAGGGTATGTAACAGAGGGTTCCGCAGATGTGAATTGGCCAGCACTTCCTTTCAAAGCAGAATATTATCAGTAAAGCAGTGATGCTCACTGCTAGTAACCATTTTCTATATTTCAGAAGATAAAGCAGAAGAATGGACAGTTGGATGCAGTCCCTGTGAAAGAACATCCGCAGTCTGCTCCTCCTGCACTGAAAACCCCTCCCTGCTTCAAAAAGCAGCAGCCGCTGATCCCTGTGAACGATGCTGTAAGAACTATAGAGGGCAGCAACACAGCAGACAATCGCTACAGTGAATTCGTGGAAGAGTTCTCAAAAGCCGAGCCTGCTGTTGTCAGCTTGGAGTACGGAGTGGCCAGGATGACCTGCTAATTAAAATCCAGCACTGTGCACCTCGTCTAGACTGATTGAATTGAGAGATTATTTTGAGGATGGGTCTGTGCTGCATGACCAAAACATGATTTGTATGTTGGCAAGTTTTGTTAATGTAGGCTAGAACAGCATGCTAATTGTCAAGTGTTTGCTGTTCTTTTAAGGAAAAAAAAACCCACTGAAGTTGTCTTTTAAAAGAAATGGGGGCATTTGGTAAGTAGTGACTAAAAATTAAGGAATGATATTTTTTGGGACTTAAGTCAGTTTGCACTAAATTGATTAAAATGGTAATATTACCTTATTCAGTATAGGAAAACACAGGTGGTCTTTCATTGATTTTATTTGGGCAAGGAAACTTGAACTTTCTATTTTAGGAACTGAAGCTACATGTATATATTGCGTATGATATGGTTATGTATACCCTTGTTTAATGTCACCCAGTACTAACTTTCAGTGTATTAAGTGCCATGGAAAAGTACAATATACTTCAAGTGATGAATAGCTGGCCTTAAACCTGTCAGATCAATGATACTGTTGTCCTTCACTACTGCAGTCTACCTGGCTCTGTTTACATTGTATTTGCTCAAATGTTTATTTCCTTAAAACAGGACTGAGTATAAGGAATGAAGTATGCCTAAGCTGGCACAGCCTTTCAGCCAGTAGCTCTATGAATGTTAATTTATCACTGAAGACTGTTCTTCCATTTCCGCTGTTTAAAATGTGATAGATTGACCTGATTTTCCTCTCTGACAGCTCAGTAAATTGAGCGTCATTGAAGCTACAGGTTGTCTGACCTTAAATGTTTTGATTTGTGGCAAGGTAATTAAGTGTAGAGTAAAAAGAGTAAAACATGTCATGTAAGAAAACAGAACTTGGCCAATAGCTGAAAAGGTTGGGTTCATTCAGTTTGTTTACTATGTGCTGTACAGTTGTTCAAGTTGCAAGGATGGAAGCGGGAGGTTTTGAAAGTGTAGTCTGCTGCCTTTGTTCCCAAGTGAAAAAAGTTATTCATGTATCTGAAGTTCATGAGAAACTGAGTGCCTCCTAAATCTTTCATTAGAAGAAAATTTTAGTTATTGGTGAAACCCCCTTCTCATCTTGTATAACCTTGTCCAATGTATGCATATTTTAAGTAATTTCAGTACAATCTGGAGACTTTTATGTAATTGGAGAGGGGACAAAAACTTCTAGGAGGATGCAGTAGAGGTCATGGGACGTAATAAAAAAGGGAGAAACTTAGAGTTTCTGTAACCTTCTAGTAAGGGAGGAGATTTTTGCTGAAGTTGTACTTATGATGGATTTTCTGAGTAGATAACAGAACACAGAAGAAATGCCAGTGCACAGTTCTTAAATAGAGGTATAAATTAGGACTTTGGGTATTAAGATCCCTAGGTATAATGTTAGAGTAATGCCACTGATCTTTTATCACTGGATTTAAGTAATTTTTGGTTACAAGTGAAAATGAGTTTATTCTCATCGTAATCCCTGAAGTCTGTTTTGTTAAAATTACAAGTGTGCCATACACAATTTGACGTAATCCGCAGCATTTCCCCCTGCACCATATTGGATCCAGGACTCCATTAACAAGGGCAGTATAGGTCATGATCATGTTGCATTTGTGAAGCTGTCTGGGAGAAATTAATCGTGACTCCTGTATCTGAGTATTAATTCACCCATTTCACTGATCTGCTTTTTAAAAGCCTGTAAGTGTAAATAAAGATTGGTAAGTATTTTTATTCCCAAAGGTATGAGCATGGTGTCATATTTAAAGTACATTATGCAGTCATTTAAACACATTTAGAAGTTCTCCACTGCAGGTTTTGATAGTATCACGTTTGCACAGTGGTGCCTTACAGGGTTGCTGCAAGAGAGGTTTTTGTGCCTTGTTATTTATTGTCTCCCCTTCATCTTCTGTATCAACTTGGTTCTGTGGTTTTACTTTGGAAAAACATCTTACATATAAAGCTTGTATTGTATCACAGCAGTGAAACAAGTTTATTGCTGACGATATAGGTGTTATCAATTTGTACTTATTTGTTTTAACATTTAGCTGCTCTGATGTGCCATGTACACTCTTCATATTTATTGTTTAGACTTTATAGACTCAAATGATTATACTAAGCTTTTTTGAAAATCTTGTTGTATGTTGTTTTTACTTTAACAAACGTCTGAGTGTCCCTGTGTGTAAGGCTTTTGAAGAGAAGATACTTTCCCTTTATTGTTAGTTTATTTCAGTCTTCAGGCCCTTTTTATTGGCAGAGTTTAGTTCTTAGCAAAATGAATCGGGTTGCCTTTTTTTTTTTAAATTAAGGTAGGCACGTTAGGCGAGCTTTAAAATGCTATAAATCTGTCTGCTCAGGCACAGAACCTGTTTCTTCGTCAGAAAATACAGTACTTTCTCATCTGAAGTAAATATTTTACTCCAGTTAATGTCTGAAAAGAATTTCTTAAGGCTGTTTTGTAGAGCAGCCTTCTTATAAAGTCCAGATAGCTCTGCCAGCTCGGCCCCCAGGGTCACCAGTGAGAGAAGTTCCTGTAGAGAGGCAGCTGTCTCTTCTCGTTTGCTGTTCAGGCTTAAGCCAAAACTACCCAAAGCACATGGGACCTGCGGTGAAGTAAATAGCTGGTCGTGAAGCGAGCTCCAACAGAAAGCTTGGCAGGACAGCCAGGACTCGGCACAGTGGGGCTGTTCTGTGTCCTTCAAGAAGGGTTTAAAAACAATCAAGCAGGTTGACTAAAAAACTGTGGCAGAAGCCTTCTGGGAGCACAGAGAACTTTAATTCTCATTTCAGTAGATGAGCTTTTCTTCATCGTGAATGTGCTGCTCTGAGAGCAGCTACAACACTGAAAGGTGTCCAGTACGGATCAAAATAATGTGCAGAACTTTCTCTTTCGTGCTGTGGTATTAGTGTGTAGTTGGTACATTCACCAGTTGCTTGGGAGTATAATGTCCCAGATAGAAAGTTGCTGCAGTTGATTCTGCTCCATCGGCTACGAGACTTTGGCACCTGTCAGTTCTGTGCTGCATCTTGAAGTCTTGGTCAAGTCTCTGGATTTCTGTGGGTTGTGCTGTGCTCGATCTTTTTTCCAGTCTGAATGCTATAAAAGAAAAATAATTCCTTTTAATTAACCAAGCTTATAGTCTCACCTGAGCAACTAAAACTGATTTCACTTTGTACTCCAGGCAATTCAAAATATTTATTTTACTAGTACTAAAAGACTTGGGCTTATTTTGGGGAGGCTTGCTGTTGTCATAATGTATCCTTCAATATACGTTTGAATATCCAGCTGTTCTGTTTTGTAGGATGGCTGCCAGCTCAACAGACTAAGAAATTAATTAAGCAACACTGAGCTGAGCCTGTGCATTTTCCACACATGTCCAATTACTAGTGACCTAGATCTAGGGCAAAAGCCTGAAGTCTGGAGAGTCCGTTTAAAGAACTGCAACAGCAGCCCTTCCATAAAACTGCACATCCCCATGTGGAACAAATGCCCTAATATCATGTTGGTTTTGAGGCAAAGCTACCACAAACCAAGCTGTGACGGTTTGATGTGTCTCTTCCTCAGGACAAGCACACTGAATGTGCCTTGCTGGGAAAGGTGTCGTGTTCTTCCTCTGTAGCTGCTGTTTTCCGAAGGCCTTTTGATAAAGTAACATATCAGCAAGTACCTGAGAATTTGCTGCTCCTGTTCTGCTAAATTAAGCATGTAACTGGATGCACAGTTGGGCTGAGGTGGGGCTGGGGTAGCTTGGCTTAACTACTGCCCTCTAAAGGAAGTGATGTAAATAATACAAAAGCATTTGATGTTAAAATAGCACAGGGCACATGCTGCCGACATTTGTTCTTTAGAGTGCTGCCCTGCTCTTGCTCAAGTGTGGCTAGCGTGAGGGCCTTACGTAAGCATGATGATTGCTTTCTAGTGAGTTTAAAGATAACCTGATTTCAAACTAGGTCATCCCTCCACAATGGTAATTTATAGATCTTTAGGTGAGAACATAAAGGTTGCTCTTAAAACTTGTGTTTAGTTGCTAATAATTCTAAACCTGTAGCTGATTATAGGCTAAGTATACTAGTTGTGAAACATATATTAACCTTTAGAATTAGATCTTTAGATTGAAGTCTGCTCTGATTTGCTTTTGTGATTTATGCCACACTTTTCTCTTAGTGTTGCCTATTACCATGCTTGATATCTGTCAGATGTAACAGGCTTTGGATGTTTCAAAAACCTGGAAGTACTGCAACTTTCTTGTGCTATGCTGAAGGCTTGGATCAGCCTTCGGGAGCAGGATGGGTGAGCTCATGTTTGATCTAGCTAGCTTGGCCTGCCTACATGTCAAATTGCACTGAAAATCAGCACGATGCCATAATTCAGTGGTGCAACTTCTGTATGCACAATAGGCTTAAGGAAAAGGATGTAGTCAGGGCCCCTTGTCACAGCATGTGGCAAGGAACAGGACCCTGCCGGGGTACGACTTGTGAAAAGTAGCAGCACTAAAGCTGTTTTGGGGTCCAGCAGCAGCCTGGAGCTGGCAGGTCAGAGACGTGCTGCTTCTGAGCTGAGTTTCCAGGTCCCAGAGAACTCAATGAAGTAGTCTATTAAATGATTGTAGCTAAACAATTCTGCACTGGCATCCAGTAACAGAAAATACATATGGATCTGGGTTTCTTAATTAACTGGCTACAAGTAATAAATGTCCTGGTGGTGACTTTGAAATTGGGGTGCAGAATTTTGTTTATTCTTGTTTATAGTTTAACTCTTGAGGTTGATTGTATGCTGTTTATAATTAAATGGGGTTAGAGTTTTTGACACGTACTAGAGAAGTGTTTCCCATCTTACTGACAAGGTTGACATGTACATATCTCATGCTTTGTATCTCTGTGTATGTTTCTGCTGAACGCTTTTCTTGCAAGTAGGCAGCCTTGGTGGAGTCCCCCGCTGCCCCTCAAAGGCGTTCCTCGTTACCCAGCATTACAGAGCGCTTTCCTTGCTCTGTCTTACTGTTGCTCTTCCATCCTATAGTTTATCTTTACGGCTGTCTGTCGGCAGTGTCTCTTGACAAACAGCTTTCCATCAGAGAAAACGGGTTCGTTGTTTTTCTGTCTCTCAGGGATTTTTACCCCTGAACTAGTGAACTTGAAAAATATTGCTTATTCTCCTTTTCGGGGCTTCTGAGTGCCTGTTGACTTCCACAGTCAGTTTACTTACACATTTTAGCTTCAGACCTGGCTATTTAAAAAAAAAAAAAAAGAAAAAATGCAAATGTTGGATGTGGCAAAGGGAAAGAAAACTCTTTTCATTGTAATGTATCTGGAAAGACTGGCTGTTTCACTAGCATTTATTGCTCTATGTAACGCTCTCTGTAAAAGTAATTTTTCTGTGTGCTGGGATCATGCTTGATGTATATTCCTGAAGAAACTCTAGCAAATGGAATTTTGTAATAAGTATTTTATTTGTAAGTGTTTTGAAAATCCATAAAGCTAAAAATAAAATCTTAATATTGCCAATCTAACTGGGCATTAAATAGTCCATTTATAATAGCAGTGTATGAACATGAAATATATTGAATAAAGTTTTCATTTTTATGGATGAATAGTATCTGATACAGACTATAGAATGCAGAAATGACTTGGCCTATTTATTAGTTTCTTAAATGATTCTGTAGTTTTTAGACATGGGAGACTGGCTTGGCTTTGTGTTATTGACTGTAGGCTACCGGTCTATGAATTAGACTATTCTGTGCTTAATTTAAGAGTTAAGTGTCAGGACAAGAGAGCTCTGTGTTTACTTAGCATTACCATTACTCGATAGTTAATAATCCAGATTAGTGTTTTCAACAGCTCCAACAAATCTGGTTAGGAAATTGGAATAATTTTCTGGAAACACCAGCTTCTCCGTCACTTTTCCATTAACTATTAAGAATGGTTTTCTTTAATTCTTAGTTCTGAGGCTTCTTAGGACTATAGAGCTGTAGTCGTCTTTTAGTAAAGACAGCAATCATTTTTTGTCATGGTAATAAAACTCTGCCTAACTGGTACTTGTTACACAATACTCAAGCTTCTTCCAGAAGCGTTTTACCCATATTTACTTCACCAACATCCAGCTCCATCCTGAGCTGCACTGAGAGTATGATTTCTGTTCACAGTACAGATGGAATCTGATGTACTGGACCGTTGGATTATGCAATGTGTAGTCAATGTGGTGATATTTATTACAGAATGGGACCCTCCTGCTGTAGGTAGATGCAGCTTAAAGGGCTCTCTTTAATCCACTAGAGGTTTTTGAGTGGCGTTCCAGTTGGTCAGGCTGTGTGCTGGCATACACTGTGGGAGAATTTGGTTAGTACCACCAGGGGAAAAGATCAAAACTCCAAAGTCAAGGCAGTATGTTTTAGCCGTGTGCCACAACAACCATAACATCAGCCAGGTGGGTTCTGTATCCAGTGGCTGTAGCTGCAACCTGAAGTGCACAAACATTTTTCATCCACCTGTTCTTCCAGTGCATGGATGCTACTGGATGTAGTGAAAGTGTGGAGTTTCGTATGTGCACACATAAGTGGAGAGAAACCCCAAAGTTTAACTTTGGCTCTTACTATAGCCTAGAGGCTGGTTAGTTTATTTTACTAACTTAGTCCAGGGAGCATTTGTTGCCTCACTTGTCTGTAACTACAATTTGCCTAAGTTTAGGCATTACTCAGAGTGTCCATGCTTAGACTGAGAATAGATGGCATGTGTGAGATTAGCTGGCTACTGCACAGAACGGTTAAAGAGAAGCAAATGGGGCATAAAAGCTACATTAGAGGAAAAAAAGGGAGCTAGATATGTTGCTCTTGACTTTTGTAGTGGCCACACTGGGCTGTGGGAACAAGGGCTGATATTGCAGTGGCTTGAGGGCTTCGATGCTGGCTGAGGTAGCTCCAGAATTTGGTGCAAGACTGAGTGATCCCAAACACGTTGCTGTCTGCTTTGTTTATTTTTCTATCCCCTGAAGTTGCCCTGTGTAAAACTCTAAAAATGACCGTGTTCTTGCAAGAACATGGCTCGGCAGAGGACAGGGCTGTTCTCTGGATGTTTGGGAGTGTGGGTGATGCTCAGGCATGTTCCTCAACTCTGGTATGAGCTGCTCAGGCTGAGTCCCTGTAGGAAAGCACGAGGCTGCTGCAGCTTAGTGCTCGGTTTGAGATTCATGTGAGAACGCTTTAGTGGGGGAAATGCTTGCAGTGATTGGATCCTTCTTTAACTTCTAATCCTACTTTAAGCTTTTAGTAAAGCTTTTCGGTAGTATGCTGGTAGAAGAAATGATTCTTAATAAACCAAATATTTAATTTTCTGCTTGGTTGCTGGACTTCGCATGTGCGCTGTCTTTCCAGGTTATCTGGTGATGTGTAAGTGTCCCATTAGTCCACAATATAGTTGAGAGGTTGAAGTGTGACTACCATGATAGAATAATAACTGATTACTTTTTTCTCTCAAATATGATAAGGGCTGCACATGAGCAGGAAAAATGTTCCAATTGCTATTGTATCATTTATTTGAATGGCTTTTAAATGCTTATTGTGGGTGCAGGAAATGTCAAAGGAGACTGCTGACAGCTATTATGAAGCATACTGAAAATAAATGATTTGTGGAAGAAAAGGATGAATGTTTATGCATATGTTAAATCTACATTTAAGGAGGATTTTGTAACTCTGCTTCATAGGTGATTTAAATTCCAGTGCAAATGCAGCTAGAATGATAGATATGTGCAGTTAGGATTGTCTCAAAAGAGAAGCATGAGCACTCTAAGTGCCTGGTGCTTTAAGGAAACAAAGCTTTGTAAATATTAATCTAGTGGTTCTTTTCAACAATTTATGGTGAGTTGACTTTGGATGGTGAGTGCATTTGGGGGCAGGAAAATGTGAAGGGGGAACATGGAGCACAACCGAATGTAACCATCACTGCAAATTTTGTGAAATATGGTGTGGGGGAGAGTGCTGAGGTTTGGGTAGCTGTAAAAAAAAACGAAACAAACCACAAAAACCTGAGGCTGAATGGTGCTCTTAATTCCTTTGCTGCTGCTTATATCCCACAGCAGACAGGTCCATCCACAGTGCCAAAGCACAGCCTGGGAGAAGGGAGATAACTGGTGTCTGTCTATTTGCTGATGTGAACCAAGAAAAGGAAAGGAGAGCTGCTTCCCAAGCGAAGATCATGTGGAGGAGATTGCATACCAAGAGTGGGTCACGGGGGTGTAAGACAATGAATCTCTCCTCAGACCCTTGCAGGAGAAAGGCTGGTCAGCTGGAGTTCAGCACTGTGGAAAAAGATAAGGGTTAGCAGTGAGAACTATTATACTTTAACTTATTTGTGTTTGAGGTATTGTATTGTATGGAGGAACTGAGCTATTTATATAACACTATAACTGAGTTATAAATAGCCCTAAAAATTCAAATTCCTGGGTCTCAGTTTGGCTTGTTCTATTTCAAGATGAGAATCCATATGTAAAATTCTGCTTGGCTGTCCTAAAGTCTTGCTGAAAGCTTATTTAAAGAGCACAACTTGGCAGAGACTGCTCTCTTACCTGCAGATTTGCACTGAGTCCTGTATGCTCTGTTGTGGTAAGTGCTCGTGTGGCTGTTCAGTTTCTGGCCGCTTCTGCTGTTTCCTTGCTTTTTCTCTCTTACCTGCCTATATTCAGTCAGATTCCAAGGCAACTGAGGCCGAGAAGAGCAGCTCATATGTAGCCACAAAGGTCAGCCAAGGGACAGTAGTTTACTACTGAGCTGCTTGTTGTGGTAACAGCTATCCAAGTCAGCAAGGTAGAAAACCACCACAGGGATTTCCAGCAACAGTACACTGTGCTTTCTCTGAGCTGCAGAACAATGCAGTAATTTGGAAACTGGTATTAGAGCAGGTCTGTAGAAAAGCTAATGACCTGACCCTGTTCTGGAAAGGGCCATAGGCGGGTGCTGCAAGAGCAGCACTTCTGAGCAACACTTGAGGATGGGAAGAGTGTGGGGCTCTGTCACTGCGAGGGTTGCGGGGGAGCTGCTCTGATTTACTGTAATTCAAAGGTTTTCTGAAATCAGGCTGCTCATGCTCACTCTGTTGCTTTGTAGGCTTATTAGTGTAACAGGTAATGGGGCTGCCTTTAGTGGTAGTTAAACAGGCAGCGTGTGTATTGAGGACATGCTCTGTCCCTGGGGAGGTTTTTAGAAATCAGTGATCACAGCCTAGGGAGACCTAAGGCATCTCAGGTCTTACAATGTCAAGGGAACCGTTTCCTAGCAGCGCTGGGGCCATTAAACAGAACTACAGCCACACCACTGACTGAGTCTCTGCCAGCTCCAGAGAGGCTTTTGGGCTCGTCATTAAATCATGTTTACCTCTTCCATAACTTTGCATGTTAATTCCAGTTTCTGAGTTAAGGAGAAGCTCCCCTTCCAGCTCTCTGGTAGAGGTTGGGCTAAACTGAATTTTCCACTTTGGATTAAAAAAAATATTCTGTGTTCAGCTCAAAATTACTGTGTGCTTTACAGGAGAGAAAGCAAGCAAACAAAAAACAAACAAGATGTTCATCTGTCGAATAGTTTTTTTGAATTAAATTTAAAACTGGTAGCACATTGTGTAAAACATCTTTTTAATCCTATGGTTTTAAGAAAGAAAAAGGTATCTTTTGGATTAATTCTGAAAATAGTACTAGGTATGCAGTGGAATTTTAAAAATACTTTTCTTTGTAGTAGATACACACTCCTTGAAGTGGGCAAGTAATGCTTCTCTGAAGACAATGTAATGAACACTGTGACCTCAACATTTGCCATTTTTTTGGGAATGGGATGGTTTACTGTATGCAGGGATTGTTTCAAAACAATCCATTATTTTGAAGATGTTCCTGTCCACATGCTTTTCAGAGGTAGTGACTCATTTTGGGTGAAGGAAGTGATGTGTTCACAATCTCTTGCTTTCTTAGAATTATTTTTTACTTTGTGAAATATTTTTATTCCATCAAATACTGTAATCTATGATAGTGATATGTATTCCACGATGTTTTAATTTCCCCCTGTACTGAGCACTGGTGAGGCCGCACCTCGAATCCTGTGTTCAATTTTGTGCCCCTCACCACAGCAAAGACATTGAGATGCTGGAGAGAGTTCGGAGAAGGGGAACAAAGCTGTTGAGGGGTCTGGAGCACAAGTCTGATGAGGAACGGCTGAGGGAGCTGGGGCTGTTCAGCCTGGAGAAAAGGAGGCTGAGGGGAGACCTTATCACTGTCTACAACTGCCTGAAAGGAGGTTGTAGTGTGGAGGGTGTTGGTATCTTCTGCCGAGTAACAAGTGATGGGATGAGAGGAAATGGCCTCAATTTGTGCCAAGGGAGGTTTAGATTGGAGATTAGGAAAAAAATTATTCATGAAAAGGGTTGTCAGGCATTAGAACAGACTGCCCAGGGAAGTGGTGGAGTCACCATCCCTGGAAGGCTTTAAAAGGTGTTTAGACAAGGTTCTTAGGGACATGGTTTAGTGCTAGAGTTAGGTTAAGTTATGATTGAACTTGATCCTGATGGTCTCTTCCAACCTAAATGATTCTATGATTCCATTCTATGATTATTTGCCCATTCTGGAGTGTAAGTCTTCAAATATACTGACGTTTAGGAGAAGGAGCTGTCAAGCCATTATACTCTGGTTCATATCGACAAACTAAATGCAGCTTTATTTCACTTTTAGCCCTTCACCCTCATTGAAGACTTCAGCATAGAAATGCATTGATGACACACTCATCCAGCTGCTTTCTCTTCTTTAGGGACCCTGGGTCTCTGGACGTAAAGCAAAACGGGGGTGGGTGGGGGAGAAGAGAGCTTCCACAGAAAAACTCTGTCAACGCTAAGTATACCTTGTTACTAGAACGTAAGTTACCTGGAACTGGTCTTTATGGTGACTTGAAATATCGACTACTATTAATCTGAGGTTGAGAGGCAGGTCTCAACACTGGGTTTATTTTCCTGTTTTTACTGCCATTTGAGCTACACTGTGATTGGAGATACATGCCCACTGTTGTCATTATTGGATGAGCTTTTATCTGCCATCCAGGCTGAGCTGGAACTATGGAAAGAGCTTGAGGCTACTTACATAATGCAGTTATGCTGCTGTTGCATTATAATTTTCAGCTGTAGTACTTAAAGTACCAATAAATTACTTTTTTCCTTTCTGTAGTACAAAGATAATAACAACTGCCCTTTTACCTTCTTTCTGTGATTTTTGTAGACTTTAATATATAGGTGGTTATATTTTATCAGACTTTATTTAGCTGGATAAGTTGACTTCTCAAAACCAGATTTTGTTTAAAACTGAAAGCCACAAATATGGCAGGGAAAGCCATCTGTATAACTTCTTAGGGAAGATGCTCACAGGGTTTTTTTGTTTGTGTTTCTTAAATCCTGGAAGACTACAAATAGAAGTGAAAACCTGCAGAATAATGATGAGGTTACTGAACAGTTCACCAGTCCTGAAATTCTCAGTCATTATAATAGACTCGTGCTGGCCAGAGGAGACATGTGGAATACAAGTGAATTTCGTATGAGAACTTGAGCAAGCAAGTAATGTTAGCTTAGTTGTACAAAGTATTTTAAAGCTGCCTCCAGAGATCCTAGCACTGATGTCATAAAACTGAGGCAATGCACAAATACATGTCAAAGCTGTAAATCACAGAAAAGCAAAGGAAAAAGAGATTAAATTACTCTGCCCGCTTGAGCCAGTATCCATGTATGTTGCTAAACCCCTTGAGCGCTCTTTCCAGCAAACCTGAAGGAGCAGTCACAAGCTGCTGGCATGTACCTAGGTCGCAGTGGCACTTTATGGGACTCATCTCCAGCTTTATGTGCCCACTTCTGTGCAGACATCCACCTCTGAGCTGCTCACCTTTGGATCTTTGCACAGAACAACAGCTGCTTCTGGTGCACAGCTGCCTTCAGGTGAAGGGGCACATCTGAAACAGCTCATACGAATCACATGGTGAAAATGCCTGTTTCTGTCATTTGGCTGAGCAGGAGCCTTGGGTGACCCACTCAGTCCAGTGTGGAGTCAGGCACTGCGAGTCCTGTCCCTACTGCTTTTACAGGTTAAAAGTCTAGAATTTGGAGTAGCTCACAGACATGTCTGGGAAAGCAAGGGCTGATGAAGGAGCAAGGTGCCTAGATGTTCAACATTGCAGCGGTTATTTGATGGAGCACTTCAAGGCAGTGGCCTTCAGAGCAGCACTGGGGAGCATTGCAAGGCACCTGGGCACGCTGTGCTCTTCATGGGGAACTGGGGCACCCACAGGACACTGCTAAGAGACACCAGAGACTGAAGTCTCATCCTACTGGTAGCAGAGCTTTGGCTGAATCCCAGTGATGGGTTTGCCTGGCTGGCAAGAGAAACTGAAGAACATGATTCAATAAACTGGTGTGCTGAGCAGGGAGCTGCTGAGAGGCTGCCAGCAAGATCTGCTGGTGCTTGGTGAAAGATGCAAGGAAGTCGGATGCCAAATCCTGCCTCTTCTCTGCTGCCTTTTAGCTATGAATGAACTGATTAAGGGTTCCATGTGAGACGGGAAGCCCCAGTTCACTTTCCCGATGGACCTGCTTGGTTCAGGCAGACACCTCTGGCAGGGCTGTCCTGGCGCTCAGGCTGCATGCTGGGCTCAGCAGGGTTGCAAAGCAGCAAAAAGCATGAGAGAGCAGCCCCCTCTCATCTGTGGTCTTTCCTCAGGCCTCTCTGTGATGACTAAAGCTTGCCATGGAGCATCATGGTACTTCCCATCCCCTCAGGGAAGCAAAGCTGGCCTCCAGGTAACTAATCAAGATGCAAGAAGTAAAGAGATGAAAAGGGGCACAAGAGGGAGCACCACTCTGAGGGTACATGGGCTAAGATCACTGTAAAACCCTGGTCTTCATCTTCCTGGCCAAGTGCTTTGGGACTCCTTGGGGCTCAGGGGATGCAGTGAGACTGCCTTGGATGAGAGCAAGGCTTTGATTCATAGTTCCTCCCCTAGGTAGGAAGATTTGAGTCTAATTGGCCAGAAGAGACTATTCTAAACAGACGAGTTGGCTCTGAAAAGGGAAGTGAAAGGGAAGTGTTTCTGAAGTGATCTGTGCTATGTTACTAGGAAAGCCAGGCTAGGATTGAAAAGCAGATTTTTGCAGAGCTTTGGAATACTGAAAGAGAAGCACTTTGTGTGCTAACCTGTGGTGTCCCACAGGATATTGCTCCCCCAGACACCAGTGTTTCCCAAAGGGCTCAGTGATACTGGTGTTGGATTCTCGCTATTTCCAGGGCATGTTCCAGATATGCCACAGTACCATAGGTATGAGGGCAAGAAGTGATGCTGATAGTTGAATGCATTGAACAGGGAAGTGGAAGAGCAGGGTCTGTAGCACTGACTACATCGAGGTGCCCCTCACTGGTGACAAAGCCCTCATGTTGTGTAGAGATGAGGATTTTATTCCTTTGGGCATGCAGGAAATTTGCCTCTCCCTTCTCTCTCAAAATGCAGAGTTTGAAACTCATATGTAAGTTGCCGTCTGCGTGGTGGCCGGTAATTGTGCTATACACTGAAGATACTAATTTGTTACTTATTAGGTTTGGTTTCTCTGAAGGAGATTCACTTCAAGGTAAACATGAAATAATGTAGCAGTTGGTATAGAAAGCAGTATTTCCTTTTTATGTGGCAAATCTAACAAAACAGATGACGTGAATTATGTGACTTGCTTTCACCAAAGCATCTTATATAGTTTGTAAATATTCCTATATGCCAGCAAACAAAGAAATTATTATACCCCAGCTCTCTGGAAAAACTCTTACCTTACTAGCAGATACATGATTCAGAGAAAGATATTTGTTTTCTCTTGGAGATGTTGTAATAATTTCCAGACTGTAATAAATTGAGGGTTAACTCTCTAGCCTTTTTAATTATCTCTTACGATTGTGTGAGAGTAAGGCTTTGTAGTTAAATGTGGAAGTTTGGGAGTTGTGAGCAGGATGGCAGGGCTTGCTGCAGGCTCCCTCTGGCCTCAGATAAGTCTTTTAATCTCTGCGTTGCTCCTGTTTGCCTGTGGAAAACTGATATAATATCCTCTTTTCATCAGTTCTCCCTTTGGTTTGCTTAGATTGCAATCTATTGAGGTCAAAGATTGTCTTATTTTATATGGCATTTATATGGACTAGTTTCCCTGACGGCCCTGAAGCTTGATCTATAGATAATTCTGTTTTCTAATAGTATTATCTGGAAAATATCTACAATTAATCCATGAAGAGGTACTAATATTTCAATGAATAACAATTCCATCCAAACTGTTTAAAATTTCTATCAAATTGCAGAATGGCAATATTATATCTATATTATTAGAACAACAGCATACAGCTGGCAGATGAAGGTCCCCAATATTGGCACAGTCTGAATACTTTATGCTAAGGCACTGTTTCTCCTCTAAGATGGCTAGTTATTTGTTATGTCTTAACATCGTATCTTAAAAAGCTTGTAATGGAGAAAAAGTATGTTCTGCAGAAGCTAGACAGTAGCACGCTTCCTTATTAGCGGTTCCAGCAGATCTACCAGGTAAGAAAAAATGCTAAAGGTAAGTACCAGTGAAAATCAAGATATTAAATCTTTCTCTTTATTAGCTTGAGAGGCAAAAATGAAGAAGAATAAGAACTTGCCATGAAACAAAGTCTGAAATGAATGGACAGTCAATACATAGTTTTAATGTATTAGCTTTGCTTTGTAAACAGAAGAATCAAAATTGTTATAAGTAGAGACCTTGGAGGAACTGGGAAGTACAAAATTAAGCAGTACTTAATGAAGATAAGGATAGCAAAATAATTTCCACAAAGCTGTTCAGAATCAGATAAATACCATAAAGGAGCCAGATTTCTCTGCCTTTGGTGAAGCAGGTACCAGAACTCTGAGGTCTGATTATCCTCCTGATGGTACCTGCCGGCCCCTTCCGGTGGGCTGTAAGTCCTCAGGCCTGGCCACCTGCCACACCACCTTCCCCCAGCTTGCCTAACCCACCAGCTGGCATGGCTTTGGTCACCTCTCGTCTCACAGGGTAGCTGGGACAAGAGTCTGGAGTTTTATCTCAGTTCTTATGTCCAGATTTAGAGGAGAGCATTTGAAAGTCTTCTGAATTGCCTTGTAGACAATGGAGAGAAAAGAGATGCTTCTAGGTAGCCATCCATGTAACCTATTTGGGACCTCTACCTCACTTCAAATTACTCTTGACAGATTATGAGGGATGAATCATGTCTGAAATCACTTATCTGTAGGATAAGTGTGAAACTATTGGTCCCCCAGAGGCTAAACCAGCTCCAGGCTCTGCTGCTGTGGCATACAAGGGCAGCATGAAGCCCATGTCCAGGATGAGCCTTGGGTTGGTGCCTGCCTTTGCGTGTGTGCGTTACTCTGCCTTTGCTCTTCCTGCAGCTGCCTGTGTGGGTGCAGGGGCACCCCTAACCCTGCCTCTACTGCTATGTCCCAGGGTTCCCTGCATGATTGTGGAAAGGGGCAGGGGGGGTCTCAGCTTTGGGGAGCTGGGCCTGGATCCTCACTGCTGCGTAGGTGAGCCCTGGAGAATGTGAAAGTCCTGGTTCGGGTTTACATGGCAAATAAATCTGTATCTGTAGTGGGAGGGTTTAGGCAAAAACATGCACAGGGATTCAGGCTGAGATTTCACTGCTAGCTGCTTCCTGAGAGCTCTTCCTCAAATAGTGAAAGAAAAGGGATTTAGAAATGAAAAAAAAAACCCTGAAATAATGACTTATGGAATGATCTTCCCAGTCTCTGTCCTCGCTTCCTATGGGACATTGTCTCTTTCCAAGGTATTACACATTCTAATAATGTTGAATCTTAAAATCCTTTTTCACAAGTGGAAATGAGTGTGGTGGTCTTGCAGCCTTCTGATCACTTGGAAAAGTTTTGGTTCCTCTTTGACAAGTTTGCTCAGGAGGGGTCCCAATAGTGAAATGCAGATGGAGTGTCTTCTGAACACCTGCACTGTTTTTAACAAGTGGCATTGTCTCCCTGGTTGTGTGAGGACAAGTCTGTGTGGACATAGTCACAAGAGAGGAGTCTAAGGGAGAGAGAACTTCAAAGTTTTAAATTATACACTTTACTGAAATGCATAATTCATACTTATGAGAATTGTGTACAAATTCTTGTTGCATTGTATAATTTGTGCAGATAATCTCCTGTAGTTCCTCAGTGACTGTTATTTTTTTCTTACTAAAAAAAATAGAAAAGGCTTTTTTGTTCTCTCATTTTCCTAGAATTTACAGAGTGTTTGCAATTGGACTTGTCTTAGATATAATGTTCCCTGTTTCTTGCTGGATGGGACATGCCTGAACGGGGACCATGAACAATTATAATCTCAGTGTGTGAAGATTCAATGGAAAAAACACCTGAGCCCTTTGTTTGGTGTGCCTAATGGCTATAGATTTATAGCTGTGATCCTACAGATGATGTCCTGCTGCTCACTACAATACTTTACTCATCTTAAGTGCTGTTGGCTACCCACAGCTCCCACCAACTTGAAGAGGCTTTGTAGATGTGCAGTGCTTTAGAAACTGAGACCTCTTAAGGAAAATAAACAAAGACTTGATTAGCACCCTTCAACCTATATGACAGTTAATATTTTTCTACTTTGTCTCGTGTTTTTTTTCAAGAGCCAGAAGCCTTACATCTTTGCTTTAATAGCCTCTAATTAACGCATGTTTACTCTATTATTAGCACACCTGACATCCCTTCTTCATGCAGTACCTAAACATGTTTTCTGTTTTTCATGTCAGCAACTGAGATTCTTGTTCATGTCATGTATAAACCCATGCAGGTTGGATCTCTAGTGTTTTCAGCAGCAGCTTACACTATACTGTGCCCTTTCCTAATATCCTTAATCTCTGCTTCTGGCAAATAAAATAGTGACCTACTTTATTTTTCTGCCTTCAGAGTAAAAAAACGAAGTGCATGCGGTGGAGCAGCAGCTGCTGTTTCCTGATAGCAAGTAAAGAGCTGTAGTGCCTCTGGTCCAGAGCTTTGCTAAACCAAATCCTGCTTTTACAACCCCTTCTGCTCTCTCCATGTGTGTGGGCACTTGCTGTAGCCCTATGGCTGCTCCCGGTGCTTGGGTGCCATCAGCCAGGTCTGGACAAAACAGAGGAGAAGAAGGGATTGCCTGCAGGTGAGGATGGGTTAATGACAGAAAAAGTGGATGCAGGGGCTGCAATCCCAGCTCTTGGATGTGTGCTCCTCCTCTTTGACCTCCACCTGAGCTACCAGTTATTTGGAAAATATGTGGGGAGTAGGGACCATTGCATTGCATTCACTTTGCAATATGGGGGAGAAGGGGGTGTATTTCCCATGGTTGCTTCTCCCTCCATTTCTGCAGTGGATGATGGTGTCAGCGTTGACTCATCAACATGCTTGTTTCATGAGCATCTTCCAGTGTCTCCAGGATGTCCAGTGCTTCACAAGACTGTCATACAGCAATGAAAGCTAGGCACTAAAATAGAAAATCAATAGCATGTAAGCAGTCTCCTCCCACATGTGTTTTTGAAAACCTCCCCCAACATTTTGCATCAACACTAACCAGATTTCGCCTATAAATCTGCTGCACTTAATCTCCGAGTATGTCTCCAGCACTTGTCTCTCATCCCCAACTTAAGCTGCCTTGCTGACAGATGCACACACTCAAACAACTTTCTCCCCCCCTCAATCCTCTGTTCAAAACCAACACATGATGACAGCTCTGGCAAGGCTGTATCCATACTGTTTGCACTCAAAGTAGTGAACAGTTCAAAATGGGAGGACGGAGCTTTGCTCCCGCCTGGCTTTCACAGAGCTGCTTGTGAGAGGCAGCCAGGCAGCCCGTGGTCTCGAATTTGGGGGCTCATGTGGCCATCTCCAGCTTCCCTGCAAAGCCATGACAGTATCTGCACAATTGCGCAGCAGTGCCGGAGTGTTTTACCCTTGGCTGGCTTTAATGCTGTCTTCAAGTCATTGTTTCAAAGCTGCCTGATGCAACATCAAAGCAGGAGCCCAGACAAAGCACATTCAGTTTGGGAGCTGGGGTGGAAAGAGGGAAAATTTGCAGCAGAGTGATCATGCAGGCTGGTTTTTATTTTTGCTTCAATGGGAGTGAAGGGCATGCAGGAGACCTGCTGGCAGAAGAAGTTTTATAGGTGTGAGCCTGGGTAGAGGGAAAAATCCAGCCCATATCAGAACGCTGTTAGCTGGTTGGGTTTTCTGTTGTTGTGGGTTTTTTTGTTGTTTGTTTGTTTGTTTTGTTGTTTGTTTGGTTGTTGTTTGTTTTGTGTGGTTTTGTTTGTTTGTTTGTTGGTTTGGTTTGGTTGTTGTTTTTTTTTCCCCCAAAACTTTTTTAGGACAGATTAATTGGAATTGTTGAAAGCGATATTTGGACTAGGGCAACAGCGCGAAGAGTTAACAGAGTATCGGATAAATGCATTGGCTCTTTCATGTAGTAAAAAGAGCTGAGTAAGCTGAGAATCCTAACAAGAACTAATCTCCATTTCAGATCTTGTTTGAGAGATTAATTATGGAATATCATAGACCTAATTAAACACATAATCAAGGGCAAATAGGCACAACCTTACACCAGCTAACAGAATTGTTGTGTCGAGCAGACTATTTCTGTACTAGGAAAGCAAGAAACAGCCAAAGCCTCTTACAGCTCTCACATAGATTAAACAGATAACAGTAAGAAAAAGAGGTCTCAATACATTAACCTACAAAGTCTATAGTAAACTAATGACCTTCCGTAGCCACAACTGCAGTGAATTTTGTGGGTACCAGCAGGTCTCATACTCATTATTTTTCCACTTGCATAGCATCATCAGTTTAAGGAATCCAAGTTAGCATAAAAACATTAATTTACCTTATTACTAATCTGTTGAATAGATGGAGAAACAGAAACTTGAGTAGTGAAATTATGTGCCTGTGTTCTCCCACAAAATTACTGAAAGAAAAAGCAACATAAATTGAGAGTCTTGACACTCATCTGTTCTGTCAAGATTTAAGGATTTAAGGGAATTACTTTGTAAACATACAAAAAAAGTCCCTGGAGGAAATGAAATCACAAATTTAACTAATTGAGACGTAATTCCAGGCTGCTCTTGTCAGCTGGCAGCTCTTGGGTTTGAGGTTCTGTTTTGAACTGAGCTCTTGTGCATTCCTTGTTGACTCTCCAAGTCTCCATCACTTAAAAAGCTGGCAATTCTGTATTTTTTATTTTTTTTAATTAAACTTTGTGTCATAGACATATTAGTTTGGCTCTCTGAATTCTGCAGTTACTCAAATCACACACGGCCATTGAATCAATCACATCCTCAAGCAAGGAACACATATATATGTGTATGTGTTACACATTAGCTATTTAACTTCGAAGTGTTTCTGATGCCCTTTTCAGCTCCAGAGAGAAACAGTGTGGCTGCCTTTGTGGTGTGGGCATGGTGGTGATGACTCTTCCACCAGTGTGTGTGCTGGAGAAGCTGCTGGCTTTGGTGACACGCGTCCCTGCTCCTCTCCCTTGAGTCACCTGGGGTACAGAGGGGACCATCTCGGGATGCAGCACTGCAGCGCAGCCATTCTGGCCTTTCACTTGGCTTTCCAGCCCACCTGTTTAATGTCTGCACCTTTTGTCAAGCCCAGCTATTAGTCAGACTTTTGTTGCACACTGGGTTGCTCTCCCCTGCCCTTCGCTTGTCACTCCTGGTTTTTCTCCTGCTTTTGTTCTTTTTTTTATAACTCGTTCATTTTGAGCACTGCATTTTATCCTTTGCTCCGGGAGGTGAACCTCAAAAAATCTTGTCCTTTCCTGTTTTTTCTTTACTGCCTCAAAGAAATAAAGAAATAAAGGTATGTGTTGCTTTTGAGGACAAGATTATGAAGCATCTGTGTTTGAAAATAATGTTGAACATGTCTCTCATCTGCATGTGTGGGAAGAAAAGACGTGAACAAATCACCTGTATTACACTCAACCTTTGAAGAGTATCAAGCATAACTCTATTTTACAGGGTATATTTCTCCCTCGAGGAATTTTTAAAGGACACAGCTGAGAAATGGCCATAAATAAGGAACTGATAAACAAAACAGTTTTTACCTGGGTTTTTACCTGGGGCTTTTTGTGGAGTCAGCCACTTCCCACGCTGCCAGATTCCTTTCTTGATGGTGTTGCCTTTTAACAGCAAGAGGATATTATGAGATTAAGATCTGGACAGGCCAGAAGATCAGTGTCTACTGAGCTGAACTAGCTCACACCAGTAACAATGCCTTTGTGGTCAGACATGGTAATAAGGACGCCAGCTGGAATTTGGCTTGTGGCAGGCAAACCCAGCAGCCCTTTGGGTGCTAGAGAGAACTCAAATAGTCGCAGTTCATGCAAAGGCAGGTATTTTTTTTCAAGGTTAATTCAGTTGTAAAACAACCATCCTGGCAAAGCTGGTCTGCCCTTTCCTGGAAACGACAAAAGAGAAAGGCCTGAGTGGTTTTTTCCTTCCTCTCATCTTCATGCCGTACTACCTGCAAGTTCAGGGATATTTCGTTTCTTTGCTTTTCACTCACGCATGGAAACTGGTGTGGGGTGAGAGTCTCAGTCACTTCTCATGGGACAAAGCAGCCCGAGGGGTCCCCTCCTCCTGCTCCAGCCATGGCAGCAAGGTGTCTGCTCTGGCTGGGAAGCAGCAGAGAATGCGCAGGATTTGCAGCCAGGAGGTGCCTGTGTGAGCATCTGCCAGGGTTCACTCCTTGTCAGTCCCAGCAGGTCACACCTGTGTTCTTGCTGGTGATACACCCCTGGAGCAGCCAGTATCGGGGCTGACTTTCTGTTGCAGCACCCATGGCTGCTCCTGCCTTCAAACCATTATTTTTGACTGCTTGCTGCTCTGCCAGTCTGTGCTGCCTGTGCTCCAGCAAAGTTTCCAGCTTTGCTTTGCAGTAGATTGTTTTTCAGTGCAGCCACTACACTGACACCACCACAAAACCGCAGGCACTGGGGCTTGGTCAGGGTCTGCCTGCCCCTATGACCTGGCCTTCTGGGGCGTTTCTTGTGTGTGTGTCAGCTTGTGCCAAAGCAGCTCAGGGCACATCCCAGCTGAACTGGAGCCTATGTTGCCTGTTACAGACAGAATACAAGGTGTTACTTCTGCGTACTGCATTTTCTGTATGGCATGGCCTTATCATTTTTCTGACCCCATCCTTAGCTGCTTTAAAAAAACCCTTCATTTCTTAGCCCGCTTGCTCTCTGTTCTCTCATCTCAGTTTGTTGCAGAGCCATGGGAACCCATGGAGGTCTCATGAGTACGCTGACTGAGCTCTTGCTTCCCAGAACCTTCTTTGCTATGTCCACCTTCTTTTCCAGTTTATCCCCAGTGAACTACAAATCCAACACCACTCTGGTCCCACTTACTAATTGAGCAGAATTTGCACGTTTTTTATTTCAATAGCAAAAGTTTGCAGAATCAAGCACAAATACTCTTTGCAGCAATGCCAGTAATACTGGCTTAAGCCAGTGCCCTTAATGGATGTGTAGCCTCTCCAAGGTGACTAGTGACTGCTCTGCTACTGAAATGAGGAAGACGGCTACTGCAGTTATCTTTCATGCTAAATTCTATGGCTTTGTCCAGATTTCAAGGAGAATGTGGAAAAAAATGGAAAGATATAATAATAAATATGAGAGCTGTCTGTGAGAGTTGGTTCTCCCCAAAGCAGAACTAAGTCTTTTGCCATTTTCTGCAAATAAAATTAGTGGCTAAGATTTGCAAAAGTGAAAATGTTGATGGCAAGGTGGGTCCTGCAGAGCCTTCAGGAGTGTGGAGCTGTATCCAGTCACATGGACCAACCCCAGCATATTCCAGCTTCTTGTGCTTTGCAAGATGTCAGGAGAGATTACTGTTTCTGTACCAGGGGTCAATACAGTTCTTCATGTATTTAAGGAAGAAGAAAAAAAACCCGGCCATTTCTATTTTGATAACAGTGCTTCATGATACACTTTGTGTTTTAGAAGAGTAACAAAAAGGGTTTCAGAAGTCTGCAGTTCCCTGGTGCAAAAACTCGAGAGAAGTGTCCAAAACAAGACTGTTTCACAAAAACATGGGGCGCCATTTGTCCAGCAGAATGGCTGGGGAATGGGCCAGAGCAAAGGAGTTTTGCAAATTTATTTTTTCTAAAATCCCACTAAAAAGTTATTGCTGTCTGGTTACTAATTAAATCATTTTGAGACTTAGAAATGCAGATAAAGAAAGCAGGGATTAAACTAGTCTGGTTATTTTAGTCCCTTTAGGAAATTCCCAGTTGAGGTTTTACATAAAACTGCTTAAGTAAGCACAGAGACGGGAAAAACACCTTTACAACAATCACTGTTGACTATATGGAGCCTGGATATCTCTAGTAGTGATGTTTTTGCACACATTAAGGGAAAAATTTTTGTGATACATGAGGTCAGTACTTTCTATAATTCAGTAATATCCCATCTTTTTTATGTGTGAGATAAACCCATTCTTCCTCTTTGTCACTGACAGAAAGGATCAGCCTGAGACAAAGACCCAAGACTGTTAAGTGTGGGGTGTATCGAACACAGCCCAGGAGGCTCCCAGAAGCATCATTTGTAACTTAGGTATAAGGTGCCTCACTAGGAAGGATGCATTTGGCATCTCCCTCCATGTTGTCCATGGCTGCTTCCCCTGGAGGTGCCCATTTCCACTTGGAGGGGCTGGGATTAGAGGTGTTCATTTCTCCTGCACTCCTCCTGAGACCTATAGGAAAGGCAAATCCTCTCCTGGTTCTGTCTGGCACCTCCAACCTCACATTTCCCTGACTCTGTGCAAGAGGAATCTGCTTAGTGTTCCTCAGGGGTCTCTAGCCATGGGGAATCGGGATTTTGGGAATCGTCTCCTGAGTTGACCCAGGGTTGCACAGAGTGCCTCCAGCCACCCTCTCCAGCATCCCCACACCAAAATGTGTAGCCTCGCTGCTCTGCTCAGCCTTTGGCTCAGGCTTTGCAGGGCCTGGCTGAGCTCCGAGTTAAATCAGCTGATATATTCATATTACGACTTCAATTTTTGGTGCTTTCATTTAGCTATTTATTAAGATGCTTCATTGCAACTGTAGGCACTCAACTTATGGTTTATACCTTGTCTAGATCTGTACTTCTCACTTGAAAATGCATTGATGTAAATTACTGGCAAGTGCAGCTTTCTACATCTCTGACAGCACTGTCTTACACAACCAGGTCCTCAGGGTTTTGCTTGATCCTGGTGTTACAGATGTGGTGTAAAAATAACTACATTTTCAAGCCCTGCCTTTGTAATTTAGCTCAGTAGTATGATTTTCCAGCTATGCCTTATAGCAGGAAACCCTCAGTAAAGAGAAACACACTGAACAGAGATTCACAGTGGCATGCTGTAGCCTTCTCTCTTTCAAACAAGGAGAGTGAAAAACATGTTACTGGTGTGAAATGAAGGCAGATGGATGGGTTCAATTATTGCTTCCTGCCATTTTGAGAATATCCCGCGTCATTCTTGTTCTCTTTAATTCTTATGAAGTATAAAAGAAACATGACAAACTACGCACAAACACTTTGTTACAAGATAATAATTTACCATCTGATGCTGAGATTCTTAAAATGTTCAGAAACCTTTTGAGAGCACCATACTCTCTTAACTGGTAGCAGGCTAATGTATTTCCTTAGGGTAAATGGCTTTTCACTTTTGATTTTAAGAGAAACTTCTCTGTAAATCTTTCTCCCTACCTAGAAGCAAATGATTTGTAATGGTTTATTATAATTGAACATCCATAATTTTCAGTGTATTAAAAAAAAGACTCTTACAAGAAATACCTTATCAATATTATAAATGATTAATAGAAAAACATCATTCCTTTAAAATACTTCACCATATTTGCACTGCAAAAAGCAAGTCAGATGCTGGAGTCACACCAAATTTACATTAGTGCTCTGTGCTACTGTGTTCTACTCTATCTTATTTTATATGCCTTCCTAAGTGCTTTCCAACTATTCAGTAAGGGAGCTAACTGATGTGATTTGGTCTTTTTCTTGCCCTTTCCGTTTTGTTTGTGCAATGGAATATTTTGATAGGGTTAGTTTCCTTTCAGATACACAAAACTATTTTCATTGGAGAAAACAGAGAGAGGAAGTGTACCTTGCACTTGGGACAGACTTGCAAGGCTGATTGTCTCCAGTCTCTGTAAGACTCCATTACTGGAGCAATTGGACTCCCTGATTTCCAAGGACACTGAGTCAAGCCCTTTTGCAGAGCTGCATTTGGGTCAGCATATTTAGTTTTTCACATGCCTCTTACAATTAACCAGCTCAAACCCTCCTGCCTCCATGAGATAGCATCCTACCTCTGCAGTTAAAATCTTCCTTGAGAGCTGAAGAAGCAAAGATTTAAGCTGATTCACAACAGCTTTAATTAAAACTCAGTTAAACTGGCTCACATTTAAACATCCAGGACATACAGGCACAATCCACAGTTTATTACCGTAGTGCAGCCTGGTGCCCTCTGCCATGCCCACGGGTGCTGGGCTTGTTCTCAGGGGCTCTGCTCCCTTCTCCCCTCGCCCACCACTCCCGAGCCCTCCCTGCCTTCTCCTGGCACCTTGCTGAGGCTCATTGGCCCTGGGCGAGCAGCTGCAGAGCGCAGGGAAGGGGCTGGGAGCCCAGGGCCACCCCAGCAGGGCCACTGCCCAGCTGCTGAGGGGAAGCTGCTTGTCTGGTCACAGGGGCAGCGGAGGCTGGTGCTGCCTGGCGCTGCCTGCAGCCATATGGCTGCTCCAGGGGCTTCCTGGCACAGCCCCCAGCAAATCCTCTTAGTTCAGCTTCACCCTCTTTCTTGCCTCTTTGATGTCGGTCTTGCCTTGGTCCCTGCTCCAGTCTCAATTCCCACTGCAAGCTCTCGCAGTCGGGCAGTAGTTGTGCCCCCAGAGCTCTCATGGCCCAACCACAGCTCGAGGATGGGACACTGAGGTTATATCTGCTCTCTGCACAGGGTCCTGCCTGGCAATGGGACAACAGGCACAAAATGGCCCCTGTTTGTGCCATTAAACCCTCCCGACCCCAAATGAAGTGGCTGCATCCAAACTGCCTTGTCTGGTGCTCTGATGTCTATCATAGGCACCTAATTGAGATGAACTAGCCTAAGGAGAGCAGAAAGCACATTTCGTAATGAGGGGCACTGCACCGGAGCAAAGTCCAGGAAGGAAGAACTTAAATCTGCTGCTAACATTGATTCTCCTCTTTGATACCTCAGTAAGGTATCTGTTTGTCTCTGTGTGTCACAGGCAAACAATAAACACAAACCTACTTTCCTAATGCTGTTACAAAGATTTTTGCTAAAATTTAGATCAACAAAATCAAAAGCAGTAAATAAAATGTTCTTATGTAAAATGGAAACAGGTTCACAACCTTATGTGCCAGGAAGAGTGTGTTCACATTAACAACAGGTTGTTGCAATTTATTCTGTTCCTCAAAATCTAGGTAAGAAAAAAAAAAAATCCCTGCTAATCCTTTTTCAGTTTTGAAGCAGCACAATAAAAACACATCTGCTAAAGCTAATGACTACATTTGTGCTGATTACATTTGACAATCCAGCACACAACAGGGTGTCCTGCCATGGAGACAAGAAGCCACAAGGGTGATGCACTTCTTTGACATTTATTGCCAGAAGTCAGCTACACTTCCACAATAATAGCATCAGCTCATTTCCAGGAGGGCTTTGGCTAACAGCACCAGAGAAAATTACAGATTCCCTCTAGTTTTCCAAGCTGAAAGGTGGAGGGGTCTCTCCTGCCAAGTGTGGAGGAGAAGCGGAAGCGGGAAAACAGCTTCCATGACAGCACCCAGCTCTGGAGTGGTGGGAGGAAGGGGTCCGATTCTGCTGGGCTCAGGCTGAGCCCTGGGCACGGGCCTGGCCGCAGGTGACACAGGGTGGCCGTGCACAGCTCTGCTATCCGCCAGGCCGAGGCAGGGCTGGCGTCTGTCATGGGGCACTGTGGCTGGATGCCATGTGGAGTTGGAGGGGAAAAAATGGTTCCTTTGTGTTTTCAGCACAGTGGTTGAGTTTTACGGCATCGCTTTGTTATTCTTGCAGTGTTGGCTGTGGACAAATAGAAGACGACAATTTATATCCTAAGGCAAACTGGCTCTGATATGATGCTACTCCTTTTCGCTTTGCTTAATTGGGCTAACAGAAAAAGACAACAGCTGCAATGGTGGGAATGAAAAATGCCTTTGCTTGTCCTGGTTTTGACAGCAATCAGCCTGACAAGGGATTATCAATTGATCTGAGATAAGTGTTAGTGAAGGATGCAGTTTGTTGTCCGTTTATCCCGTTTACTATTTCATAGACACAATTGCGCTTCAAAAAACAAATATAGAGAGTTATTCTGAGAGGAAGTAGACCCTTAGGCACGTTTAAGTAAGACCAGAGTGTGAAAAGGAGAGGATTCTCTCTGAAAAAGTGCTTTGTGACTTCTGTGTGTTTAGACACGTGTGTGTGTGCACGTATATCATGAAGCGAGCACGTAAAAAGAGTGACAGGCCATAGGCATGTGTTTTTGAAAAAAATCAGGTCATTTTCTCCAGCTTGTGTCTTCCTAGATTGCAGATCCAACAGTTACAGGATGCTTCCTTCCGGCCTGGTAATCCACGAATTCAGGCAAAGCTGTGACCACCTGTCAATCTATTTTTGTCAAGCTCCATGGAAAAACTCCATGAAAAGGACTGGATGGTCTTCATCGTCCCATTTGATACATGTGAAATTTTTTTGATTGGCACATGGTTTTCCCATTGGGTTTTCCTGGAAGCAGGGGATGATACACCCTAGCCAGGAGTCAAGTGAAACGGGCTTTCCCCAACCAGCCAGTGGCACCAGGCAAACCTGTGCCGCTGGTTTCCAGTTTGCTTGCCCCTAGGCCTGATCCAGCACTGTGGAGCTTGGTGGGAGTTTTGCAGTTGTCCTTGGTAGATGCCAAATTCAGCTACTGTATGTGGAAACACCATTGAGGAGAGCCCTCCAAGTCCCAAGGGCCTTGGGGGATGCTTGTTCTGCATCCCGCGTACCCTACCAGCCCATTCAAAGGGTGTAAACCTGGGTTTCTTAAACGCTCCTTGTGCAAAAGCTGCTATTCTGGAAATCTGGTTTGTCCAGGAAAGAAGAAAAATAGGAGTGGAAGCCCCAGTGATTATTCCTCTTGGTAATAATCTATTCTTAAACTGAACTGTACTCTTTAGCTATTTTAGTAAAACTGTCATAAATCAACACCCACTGCTTCGTTTTTCTTAGTGATGAAAAAAAAGGAAAAAGAGAAAACTGAAAAGCTGTCCTTTTGCTGACATTCAGCTAGAATTGATCGAGCGATCTGCTGTCAGAGCAACAGCTCTTGTCAAAAATAGCCCTTTGGAAAAAAAGCTCTGGTGTTTTTGTATTGCGTGTACTGCACAATGCTCTTTAGTGAGAGCAGTGCATAAGAGACCAATATTAAAAGCGATCAGTGAAAGTGCCATGTGGGAAATGAATCGTGTGCATCTCTACAAGCTACCAGCATCCCTACGACTGCCTCTAACTAACGAGTTCACTGATGTGTATCAAAGCATTTTTAGAAAGAACAAGCAGGGTCAGATTTCTTTAGGAATTCTCACAGCTCTGAGGGACTGATACAACCAAATTCCAGGCTGCACCAACCCTTTCCCATGGTGTAACTTTGACCAACGTCCCAGTTCCTGCAAACTCCTGATGATCTCAGTAGCTCCCCTGGTGCAAGAAATAGGCATCAATATGTGCACATACATTGAGCGGTGCACATGCTTGCATTAGAGATGATGGAAAACGTTTCATCTTTGTGTAACGATGTTTTCCCCAAATGGAAAACCTGAGAGCTGAAAAATGTCAGCTGATTTTTTTTTTGGGAAAAGGAGGAAATACCTTAAAATCCACAAATGCTGAAACATTTGGAGAGGGACTGATTTGAGCAAACTTACATGTTTTTCTCTGAACATTTAACTTGGACTCGGAGCTTTTAGGATAAGATGTACCTGTTCCACTCTTAAGCTGGTGTGTAAAACAGGTGAAATAAACTGCACCCTTAACAATACCCGTCTTTTGCCACATTAGAGAAAGGAGATTTAAGCCAACTAGCTGAGATGCAGCTGTTTACCCTGCAGCTGACTGAAGCATGGGGAGACAAAGCCCACCCTTAGGTTTGAAACAGAAACATACCAGTGGTTCCTACAGGTTTGCCAGGCATGGCCTAGTTTTGTATAGCATCTCATATTCCACCCTTTTGGAAGCTGCTGAGACATGCCCTATTTCAAATACAAAATGTATCATGTCTATCTACTTAAGAGCAGCTCATATAGGAGTAGTGGCAGTTTTCGGGCTCCTGAAAAACATCCTGACAGTGAATCCTGTCATCAGTGTTGGAAACCTGTCATAACAAAAAGCACAATTATTTCTCCCCTTTCCCACCATGTTCCAAGGCCCAGATTTAGTCGCAGAGGTTTTCAGTAGTTCCCTTGCAGCCCATGTGTTTCACACATGCTCAGGTTTCTTTTCCCTCTTTCCCATTTGGTCTCTGAGTCTTTTCACCTGGATCCAAAGACTTCCATGTGCTGCCACCGTACTGTCACCAAATCGTTCCGACAGATGTTCTGCCCAGGGGCTGGTTGCTTCATACACGGTGGAACGTGGGGGAAGAAGGAAAGTGAGACAGAGGACTCCTGAAATCGAACTAATAATGTATCTATCAGTAATTGTAATGAATGGACTTTTTTCTTTTTTAACTGCAGCCTTGCTGGTGACTTGGAGAAGTGTTTCTTATTTTTTTAAAAAAGCACAAGTAATATAGTCACATCTATCTAGGTATCCTACTTAGGGAGGTTGAATCTTTAATTAAGGGCCTTATTCTTCTTTTACATCCACTAACACTAATCAGAAGTATTTCTGCTGAAGTCAATGGAAAGGTCTGAGATAGTACAAGGGTGAGGAAAAAACGCAGGTATCCCCAATGCGATGAGATTTTTTTGAATGCTTATCCCTCAGTAAAGATGTCTTCATTCTCCAAAAATAATTCTCAACTGTCTGAAAAAGACATTCTGACCCACTATTCCCCATTGTCCCCGTAATCTGCTTACACTCTTGTTTGGGCTTTTAATTAAAGGTAGTGGAGGAGACCCATTCCTGCTGTGATACTATTGTCTGTCAGGTCTGCTGCAACTGTACTCCCAGGATTATATTTTAATTTATTTTTGAAGTAGAAAAACTTAACTAGCACAATTAGAAATTTAAAAAATAGTTTTAATTATGTCTGGGATATAGCAAACATCCAAGGAAGAAAGTGAATGGCTGTATATCCATGTGAAAAGCCCATATTTACAGGATTTTTTTTAACATTTCTCTTTTCAGTTCAGTATATGGAAGAAAAGAAACTCTCCACGTTTCCAGTAATTACAGTGCAAGTAAATCTAGGATTGGGCTTAGAGGTTCTAGCTACAACGTTATAGCAGGATTAATCTAAAGGGTTGGTTTGTTTTTTTAATGCAGAGGGCTGGGGCACTAACCTATTATTAATTAGAAGTAAATCTGTCCCTTGGGGGACTACATGCACTGTCTGCATTTTTAATTTGTACTTAGCTTTAAGATAAATGACAGATATTTCCCCCCTTTCAGCTTCTCAGTGGCTTCCTTATTTCTCTGTAATCCTTTTGTTTTTCATTGGGAAGAACAGTTGGGTAACACAGAGATCGTATGCAGACAATTGATTTTTTCAGTCTGTCGTCTGAACTGGAAAACATTCAATAATTTTCCTCTGGGTCGAACTCATGTATTGCTTGATTTTGGGAGGTTTACTGTTATTTTCCTGTTTTGCTCTTTAAAGCAGCAAAACATAAGTAATTTATACAGAAAAGTTGTTTCAACAAAAAAAACCCTACAAAAATATTGAACGAGATACTGTAACTTCATCCTTTCCCAGCTCAGATTGTTTACTTGATGTCAGAAACCCCATGACTGGTTTGCTCAACCTGAACATCCATTTCTTGCTGAGCATTTTTTTTTTCCTATAAAATTGCACCCAGGAGGGATGCTGGGGCTGAATGACAGTAATAAAAGAAAACCTCACAGTGGTCACAGGATTCCTTTCACATGCAAGGGTGTTGTTGGCCTTTGCTGCAAGGATATTATCAGTGAGAACAAGAAGTATTCCTCATTGAGAAGTCCTCACTAGCAGGTTCCTGGTCTGATACAGAGTCTTCTGGGCTCATGAAATGGGACTTCTTCCTGTTTTGACTAGAATGGACCAGTCTTTAAATATAGGAAAAGTCAGTGCCTGTTTTTTTTTTCTTTCCTCCACATTCATGCTGCAGAAAGGCATGATCATTTACCTGTTCAAGAATCTGTACATCAGCTCTTGTTTGGTGTCATTTCTCAGAGATTTAGAGGACATCTTGGTTACTTAAATTACACCATTCTGCAGCAGGCACTTCCAAACTCTATAAGTTTGTGGGGTTCAGACATAATTTTTTGAAAATAGAGTCCGAGTGTCTGTGCTGAGAAACAGGTCTTGTTCTGCTCACTGTACACTTCCCAGTACTGCAGCTCTTCAGCCAACAGAAAAAAGTAATGACAGTTTATTATCTCCCAGGAGACTGGAGATATACTTTACAGGGACATGCGCATCTCCCAGTCATGATGATCTTGGCTATCTGTACATTGCACCGATATCAGATTTTCCCAGTGGCAGTTTTTCATGCGTTAATCAGGCAGTTTCTGGTGAGCAAGAAGCCTGTGTGGAGATGACAGTCCGATAGAATGTAGGAAACTCGCTTTATCTCTCATATTCTACTTGCCACTCTTTATCTTCCTTCCATACATCACATTTTTAGATTCTTTCAAGACCCTTTTCCCTGAGACACCCCCAAGCTTGAGCTGCCTGAGAGTGAGGGTCAGCCAGGCTTCGGACATGCTGAACTGCACATTTCTGCTCTTCGTGCCTCTGCAGCTGGGAAGAGTTTGGTTTGCAGAAAAGGATGTGGAAAATGGTTTGAACAGGGAAAACAGAGGGAGGAGTAACAAAGCAAATGGCCCGGAGGAGGTCCTAGTGGCTGCCACATGGGCTGGAGGGGGAAGAAGGAAGTGTGCAGTGTTAGAGGACATGGATCTGTTGGGAGGCAAATGCAAACAAGTGGCAAAAATTAGAAATTCAGATGCTTTTTCCCTGTATCTGTACAGGCAGACACTTTCCACTGATACGTGTTATAGCAAGAAGGCTCATATGGAAAATAAGAGGGATTCTTTAATGCTCCATTTATTTTTTCTGAAAATTTTGTTTTCTACATTTTATCTGTTCTTTTTAGTCCCTGTGGTTCCCTAAGCAGATCTTAAGGTATCAGCAGAGATCTGACATTACTTACGTCTTCCTTAATGAGCCCATTGATTTCGTAATCCAGCATACAGCATCTTTTCCATTTCCTGATATTGTAACACATGGAAGAGTTTATCCGTGCCTTAGCACACCTAATCATGTAAGAAGAAACTGTGGTGTTTGAAGTAACTTTTCAGGTAGTGGGACTTTTTTCCCCTATGTTGTTGCTCTGGGCTTCCCTATACTCAGCCTTACATTCTAATGGTAATTATCTATGGCTTTTTAAAAGCCTGCTGACTTTCTCCCATCACCAGCTGCAGTCCAGATACAGGCACTGTGCTGGCCAAAGTCTTGTGATTCACTTTCTGCCATTTAGAATCACCACTTATCGTTAGGAAGACGTACTAATTTTAAATTGATGTAGCATCTTCGAGGCCTATGCATTATATATATACTATAGTACACGTGACGGTAGAAACACAGCTGTAGAGAATGCTAACAAAAAAAAAGAGGAAGAACTTGAGCAGAAAATGGGTGAACTCTGGCTTAAAACTGAGCAAATCCGGGGTCCTGTGTTGAGAGGGCTGCTCCTGACTCTTTGGAGTCACTGAAGCTACTTAGAAATGAAACATGAAGTGAGAAATTCCTGCAGAGATTTTCAGACACCCTGTGCTCGGTGCTCCTGTTCAGCATGTGAGGCAGCCTCAAAACACCAAAAAACTCTGGGGCTTCTGTCAAAATGAGGGACAAGATGGTTTGCTAGCTGTCACTTCCATCACTAATTCACATTTGGCGAATCCTGGGATTTTTATTCAGTATTCATTCTGTGCCATATACTGCAGTCTCTGGGGGAACCGAGAGCGCTCACCTGGTGTAACCACTGGGGAAAAGCTGGGTGAGGCTCTGCTGGCTGGTCTGTAATTATTGTTGCTGCTGTTTCACCTGATGCCTCCAGCTGTGGGGTGTCCCTCAGGCTCCAGCACCCTGCAGGGAGTGAGGCTGGGACAGGGCTGTGGCGCCAGCAGGTCATGGGAGAAGGTGCCCTTGGCTGAAATGGAGCAAAGCAGTGGCTTCTTGAGGATCACAGCACAGGTCAGTGGTGGAGCCAAGGCTGGGAGCTGGACCAGCAGTCTGTGACAGTGGCCTTCAGCAAGTAGCCCAGAAAAGCTGTACAGTATGTCCAGGGAACAAGGAGAGGATAGCCTTCACCTCAAAGCCCTTAATTTCTATAAAACAGTCTATACCTATAAATACTACATTTTTTAAAATGATCTTTTCTGAATAATTTTGTTAGGTAGTGTTTCTTGTCTGTTTTCCTTCATTCATATCCATTCTAAAGATGAAGAAAAGCCACCTTTTAAAACACTTCTTCCACAGACACTTTTCAGCTGGAAGAAACCCTCTGGTGTGGCTGTGCCGTGCGGCTCAGCATGGGATCTCTTCCACAGCATCAGGTGCCCCTTGGGCTAAGCCAGGTCAGGGACAATGCTGTAGAAACAACTCTCCCACCACAGCTGCCCAGCTGCCCCTTGTCTGCAGGTCGTCAGGAGCGTCCAGCCACCTGTGGAGTCTCTGCGCTTTTAAATTAGAGCTCCTCTTTTGTTTTCGCTTTGCAAGGTGTCTGTCAGTCTTTCTTTCTCCTTGCCAGGAAGACAGAGTTAAGACATTTTTCACTGTCAGAAGCAGACTTCCATTTCAGATCTACAGAGGTGAAGAGAAGCCATAAAGAAATCACTACCATAATTCAGAGAAGTGGGTTTTAAAACTCTGAGAAAAACAGTAAGTAGTAAGTATTGCTTACACAGGCTTTGTGCAAGCTTCCTAGAATGTAAAACCAGAAAGAGTAAAAAAGTACCACATGGAAGAAAATGTCTCTGGCTCCATTTCATCCAGCATCTCACCATCGTTTTCCAGAAACCACCCTTCCTCACCTTGGAAGTCCGTTCACACAGCTGATCCTGTATCCCTTTGCAGTTTTGCAAAAATGACATCATGCCATTGGTTTGCAGGGGAAATCCCAGGCAAAAGCAGGGGGAACCAAAAGGGCAAGGGGACGCCACTCAACTCTATGTGAAGCTCCCATTGCATGAGGACGCAGGCACAACAGATGCGGCAGAGAACATTTTCTCCCAACCTCCTTGATTGTACAGCACTCTGGTGTCCAAACATCCCTATTTGCATGAACAAAATCACTTTCAGGATTACTCTTCTTCAGCTAGAAGTTGGTAAACATTTTGCCTAAAGATTTTTCTGTTGAGCCCTGCGACGACAGGTTGACCAAAGCACGTAATTACGAACCATAGATGTCTTCAGGCTAAAACAAAACAATAAAAGAAAAAAAGAAAGTAAAAATCGGGAGTGTTTCTTTTGTCAATTTCAAAATTCAATGCTTTAATATTTCATTTTAGGATGGCTATCCATTTCCAGACATACTTCAAGGTTATTTAAATCATGTTTAAAATGTGCAAAGAAGATTTAAACCAAATATGTAGAAAAAAAAGTCAATTTGTCAAAACATTTCTAAAGTAGTAATTTCAGGCTGACCTCAAGTCACTTTCCTCCATTAACACTCGACTTCTAAGTTGACTGATAAACAAGCTGAAAGTCCACCCTTTCCATCATGGCTGCAGATATTAACACAAAATTAAAGAAGGCACAATAACTTGTCTGTTCCATACAGCTGTAAAGCATTAAGTCATCTGTCCTCTGCCTTTTGTATCTCTGTATCTCCTCCCCTTGGATGCAATGCTTGTAAGAAGAATGGATTAAATATAAAGGATTTGTGAAATGCAGCAAAGCACCAGTATCATAGTGCAAAAATTGGTAAGTTCAGCCATGTGGCTGAGGCTTTCTTACCAGCATCTTTCCCTGCTTTTTCCCAACATACAGGGCCAGGTTTTGTCCTTTCGAACTTCCCAAGGACGCCTGGCTCTGTGTATTTGCATTTGCACAAGAGCATTTGGTATTTTCTCTTTTTTATAAAGTTTCTTTCATCTGTCTAAAGAGCAGAAATATTACCACGTGATGGGGGAATTCATGTGGCACAATTGATGGAGGCACAGCCAAGGTCAGCAACTTACGCCTATGGGTTGAGGTTCTGGTCTGATGTCCTGTCTCCATGGCTTGGTTCTGGGCATGTTTATGAACTGCACTCTGTAAAATGTAACTCACTCCTCCAGCCAAAATCTTGGCTTCTCTCTTGTCTGTCCTTTCCCCTGTCTCTTGCAGAAGACAGGAGAGACCTGTAAGTTGAAAAATGTGCTCATATTGCTCTTACTGAACGCTTGTAATTCTGAGCGCAAATGGCACTTTTTACACATGAACAAAAAAAGGACTAAATTCACTGGATAAATTATTCACAACAGATAATTCAACCTGCTCTCATGGGAGAGTGCAATGAATGTCTGATGATGTTAAAAAAAATCCCCACAACTAATTCTTCCAATCAGTGAAGTCAATGGCAAAACCTTTTACTGACTTCAAAGGGAGCAGAACCTAGCCCCAAGCCAGAGGGCCCCACATACGGCTTCTCTTCAGTGGTTCTCACTTGCATTTAGAGCTAAAACCCAGACAAGCATTTATGTTTTGAGGAGCCCAGCCTAATGCTGTATAGCAGAGTAGGGCTGCCAGGGCACATGCATTATTACAGCTCTGGTTGAAAGCAGGTCAGGTCTGCAGCCGTGGTGCAGAGCACTGCCCCGAGCTGCAATAACCCAACCTGCAGAGAGGGCCAGGGCAGAGGTGTTGTTTAGCGAGTTTAGAGCTCAGAGCAGGTTAATTTGGCCAGGTTTGTCTAGTTTGGAGAAAAGGAGGCAGAGAGGTGACCTCATTGCTCTCTACAGCTTCCTGAGGATGAAGAGGAGAGGGAGGTGCTGAGCTCTTCTCCCTGGCACTCAGTGACACGTGGGGATGGTGCAAAGCTGCACCAGGGGAAGTTTAGACTTGACATTAGGAAGCATTTATTTACCAAGAGGGTGGTCAAACACTGGAACAAGCTTCCTAGAGTGCCTGCTAGTGTTTAAGAGGCATTTGGACAACGCCCTTAATAAGATGGTGTAACGTTTGGTCAGCCCTGAAGTGGTCAGGCAGTTGAACTAGAAGGCTGTTGTAGGTCCCTTCCAACTTCTATTCTATTCTATTCTATTCTATTCTATTCTATTCTATTCCATTCCATTCCATTCCATTCCATTCTATTCTATTCCATTCTATTCTATTCCATTCTATTCTAAATTTACTTTGCATCTGGGATAGATTTGCAGCCAGGGAGGTAGTTCGTGACCAAAGTGCCACCAGTACTCTGACATGGCTGTGCTGATGGCTGTGGTCCCCGGTGGCAGTGCATGGTGGGCAGGGTTTGAGTGCCATGACTGTGTGCAGTGGATGTGGGGTGTGGGAAAAGGCTTGTGTGGGGGCTGCCGCCGTGCTCCCCTTCCATGGCAGCAGAGGTGAGTGGAGTGAGAACTGGGCTGTGCCCCAGCTCCCCTCTCTTCGTCGGCAGTGGGGACGTGTGGCCTCGGGCACTGGGCAGAAACAGGGACACGGGGGACCGTGAGAGTCATCCTGGTGAGGTGGGAGAGAAGGAAGCAAGAGGGACAGGCGAAGTTGGCACCCTTTTTCTCTGCCCCTGGGTGTCCCATGTTTCCACCCGTCTGTCCCTGCCGTGTGGTGCATCACCAACCGCAGCCTGTCCCCCCGCACTGTCCCCCGCTTTCTCTCGGCGCTGCTGGTGCTTCGCCCCATTTCACATCGCGGAGTTTTAGCCACGCAACGCCCGCGGTCTAGAGCGCCGTGTGGCTGCGCCGGGAGGACACAGAAGAGATGCAAAACGCTCCCGTAAATAAAAGCTGAGCTCTGCCTGCCCGGGTGCCCGTGTGCGGAGCGGCGACACCCTCCCAGGGCACCTGAGAGCCTGGTTTCGCGTGGGAGAGGGGAAGAGGAGCTGTGGGGCAGCGGCGGGGCCCGGGGCTGGGCTGCAGCCGGGCGCGGGGAGCGGGCTCGCTCGCTGGCGGCCCCCGCGGGGCGCAGGCAGGAGGAAAGGGGTTAAGTTCTGCCAGCCCTTTCGGGGAGGGGTGGCGGCGGGGGCGCTGCCGGCGGGGCTGCGGCGGCTCAGGTTGATTCGGAGTGGGCGACGGCGGCCTGGCGCAGGCCCGCGGCGGAGGAAAAGCGGCTTATATTCCCCCCCCCGGTTGCCATGGAGACGGGCGGGCGGCGGCGGCGGGGCTGTCAGTGAGGGATCGCACCGGGCACCGGGGCGGCGGCGGCGGAGGGGAGGCCGCGGAGGCGGCAGCAGCGGCGGAGGCAGCGGCAGACATGGACTCGCACTGCGACTGTGCCGAGCCTCCGGCCGCCGAGCAGCCGTCGGGGAGGATTAACAAAACCGCCTTCAAACTGTTCAAGAGGAGGAAATCCGGGGGCACCATGCCGAGCATCTTCGGGGTGAGGAGCAAAGGCGGGGAGGGGAAGGGCGCCAGCAAAGCGGGGATGGTGCGGAGCCGGACGCACGACGGCTTGGCCGACGCCGTGCTGGAGAGCAGCAAGAAGGAGGAACCGGGCGGCGGCGACCCGCAGAGCAAGGAGGCGCAGGGCCGGCCGGCCGGCAGCCTCGGCGTCTCCCCCGGCGGCTCGGTGGCCAAGTCGCACAGCTTCTTCTCCCTGCTGAGGAAGAACGGCAGGCCGGAGAACGGCAAGGCGGAGAGCGCGGATCCGCGGGCTGGCGGCAGACAAAAGAAGGGGCTGAAAGGGCTCTTCAGCAGCATGCGGTGGCATAAAAAGGACAAAAATGGCAAGGAGGAGAGGGGGGAAACCTCAGAGATCCCGTCCGGTCTTATTATGCCGGGGTCCCTCACTGCCAGCCTGGAGTGCATCAAGGAGGAGACGCCAAAACCTTTGTCTGAAACTCCGACCAGCGCAGGAGACACGGGGCTGGAACTACCCGGGGAGAAGCGCGGTGGCGAGGCGCACGTCTCAGCCGAGGAACCCGAAGCGGGAGCTGGGGAGTCGCAGGACAGCAGCCCCCCGCCCGGGGAGGCCTCTGCTGCTGCTGGAAGGCAACCTGAGGAGCTCGGCCACCAGCGACCGGACCCGGGCGCCGGAGAGGTTGGGACTGCGAAGGATGCGGCCATAACAGGTGACATTCCAATAACGACTATCCCCCCTGTTGAACCTCACTGTGATAGTGGTCAAGAGATGGCAGCCGCCCCTGACCCTTCCTCTGTTGATCCACCCTCAGAGCAATCGATTGATCGTATTTGTTTGATGTTTGCTGACGTGACTTCACTGAAAAGCTTTGACTCTCTTACAGGCTGCGGAGATATTATTGCGGACCATGAGGAGGATGTGGGCGGCGGGAGTGGCGGCTGTGAGAAGAGCACCCCTGGGCCCAGCAAGCTGGGTCCCTCCAAGAAGCACCCCACCATGGTGGCCTACCAGGGAGGAGGGGAGGAGATGGCCAGCCCAGACCAGGTGGATGACACCTATCTGCAGGAGTTCTGGGATATGCTGTCGCAGACAGAGGAGACCCAGGCAGAAGGAGGAGGAGGTGGAGAAGGTGGAGGAGGGATAAAGAAGCCCGAGGGGTTGAAGGAGAACCGAGGTACCGAGGGGGCCCAGAACAGGGTGGCGGTGAAACGTGGTGGCCTCCGCCAGATCCCAATTCACCTCAACCACAAAGAGGAGCAGAAGGGCAGGGAGAAGGAGCAGCACGAAGGCGTCCCGAACAGTGACGAGGGCTACTGGGATTCTACCACCCCTGGTCCCGAGGAAGATGGCTCCACAAGCATCCAGAAGGAGACCATTCCCAGGGACAGCTACAGTGGGGATGCTCTCTATGACCTCTACGCTGAGCCAGATGAGAACCCACCACCAGGGCCTACAGATGAAGAGGTCACCTGTGTGCCACGCTCCAAGCCCTTGTCTCCAATACCGACCACGTGCTCACTGAAGACACCCTCAAGCACAGTGAAGGACTCCAAGATACCCATCAGCATTAAACACCTGTCATCGCATCCTGCCAGCCATGGAACAGATGCCAGTAACAGCCATCCCGTCGCACACCATCACCTGGCCAAAAGTGAGATGCACAGAACAAAAATCCCCGTCTCTAAAGTCCTGGTACGCCGGGTCAGTAACAGGGGCTTAGCAGGGACAACAGTGAAAGCTGCCGTGTACCACGACAGTGCCAAAAAGTAGTTGAATAAGAGGTGGAGACAAAGATGGACAGCAAGGTCAGCATGTGAAAGTCTGCATAGGAGATCACAGATAATGAATTAGTTTTGTGTCACCTGAAGAAAGGCACCTAAAGACTTCCTTCACTGTACTCCGTGGGCCTGCACTTCTGAATACCTTCTTACTAGACTGTATGGCTGAATATAAAAAGTTGACTTATTTTCCAGCACTTTTTTTACATTTGTATCTTTTTTCTGCAGCACTAAACACTGGGGAGGTTCATTTTTACATGCCTTTTTGGAAGCAGGACTTGGATTATGAACCATGCATCCTCTTGCAAAGCAGTGCCATGAGTTCTTCAAGGGAACAGAGTTGCAAAAGGAAAAACATGAGAGGTTCTCCAATACACTTTTAATTGTTTCCAAGGGAGGAGTGGAGAGTGGATGCCTGGCTCCGAAAATGGTGTTTGCTCTGCAAGATGTTGGAAAAAATGCCAAGCAAAAACCAACCAACCTAACAGGTATTTTACCTGCTGTAGGAACGAGAGCACTGTTCAGCAGCAGACTTGATTGACTTGTGTGCAGTAGCTAACTAAGGAGTTAGGTGGACTTGTCTAACAGGAAAACATATTTTTGTTTGTCTGATTGGTTTTGATCTGGTCTAATGTAAATGGGTAATAGAGACACCTGATATAGGTTCAGATGTTTACATCAATACTTGTCCAATAACGTATACAATCAGGTTCAGGGAAACAATTTACTAAATGCCAATATATACACACTGTTCACATTTATACAATAACTTGCTCGCCATGTGTAAATATATACATATTTTAGCAGATTTACTCAATGCTACAGATTTTTTATATAAAAAAATAAATCACCTGTCTGTATTATCTAGAGTTTAAACAAGAGTTAGTTTTTATAGGTAGATAATTTTACAGTTCTAAAGTGACAGAACTTTGTGTAAGTACCTTAATTTAGAGCAAAACTCTGTTTTGTACGGGCTCATGCATCCCCAGATAAATAAGTCTGAAGTGCTGATTTTATTCCGGTGGCATATTCCATGGGTCAGAGCTGAGGTTCTGACAGCATTGCCACTGCAAACCTCTATTTTCAGGGGTTTAGACAAAGTTGCTCTGGGCTTAAACCTTACAGAGAAGGAACCCAGGAAAGAAATGTGTTTTTTAATTATTATTTTTAAAAATATATAAAATTAGTTTTTGACTATTTAAGGAAAGTTTGGGTTCTCGTTGGTTTTTATTTTCACTCTTAATAATGTCAGAATAATTTTACTTTAAGAGAGAAAAATAAATATGGTAAGCTAATGGTACATAAAATGGTCTGATGAGCTTGGATCTTATGAGAAATGGATTAATGGCCAGGAAGTTTTTGAACAGTGGCTGCTGTACATGGGCATTGACACCATTTCAAAGAAATTTAATAGGGTTTTAATGTGCCTGAGGACATATTTTTATGATACACTGAAAAAGCTCCGAAAATCACTGAAGTCTAAAGGTAAATGTTATGTATTTACAAAATATTTTGATATAAGTATTTAATCATCAGACCACAGTTAATATAAAATATACGCTCCAGTGTATCTCAAAAATAATATACATTTAAAAAATATACATGTCTATATTATGCAGAGAATCTTAAATTCATGTCATTGAAGCTAATGGGTCTGATCTTACATAACAGTTGGTTTTATTGTCTCTTAAATTTATTGTCTCTTAAATTGAAAGAAAAAAAAAGAAAATAAATATACAGAACATACATTTGAAGGATATTAAGGTTATAGATAAACCCTAAAAAGCCAGGAAATGCTGTAATAAGAGTTGTATGTATGTAAATGTGTGGTTCACTGGGGAAATTACCTTATAGTCACAAGGGTAAAATTGGTATCTAGTTCTGAAATGACTGCAGGATTTAATACCGAACTGCAACACCCCAGTGAATGAGGAGAAGGTGTCAGCTTTCCTGATCGGTTTTCATGGTTTGGGTAAAGAACCTTAATATACTTCAAGGAAGAATATTTTATATGTTTTCTTTCTAATGTGTATGTGCGTGGTTTTCTACATGCCTGCTCACACAGAGGTGTTGTACATATGCATGTGTAGTCAGAACGCGCCTCCTCCCGGGGTGTGTGCCCCTGGGTGAAGGTGCACACGCGTGCACACTCGTGTGAACACAGCCGTGCACACTCGTGTGAACACAGCCGTGCGCGCACGCTCCCGCGCGTGGGCTGAGGGGTGTGCTGTCGATCTGTCTCCAAACACGCTGGCGGCGATTTCCTTTGCCTGAGGAAGGGATTTGCATTTGGCCTGACTCTGCTTCTGCATTTTAGAAAGTTAAAGCTGAAATACCCTCAAAAGGATGAATGTACAGAACACAGAATATTATCCTGTTCCTCAGCCCTAAGCCTAACATTCCTTTTTTCTGTTCTTTTGTTTTCTTTTGACTGTAAGGGACACATCTTTCCTTGCATGACAAGTCTGCAGAAAAATCATAATTCACCATTTTGTTATAAGGAAAAATTGTGCAGAGAGATTCTGTAGGAAGTTGAGAGGGAGGGAGGATGTGATGAGCTTGGGGTAGTACCATACAAACTGGAAGCACTGAGTACAGGCAGTAGGAGTTGTGCATCCTTAAAACCACTAAAAGATATCAGCTACCGTCTCTACAGGACTTGTGTGTGGCAAATTGTTCATCGTATGCGTTTTGTTTGCATTGTGGCATGTCTGTATTGAGAAACCAATAGAGTGGCACTAGACTAGCTCCCTCTCGCTTAATGACTAACGCGGATCATCATTAAAATGCTTTGGCTTCCCTTCATTTTTCTCTCTCTCTTTTGTTTTCTGCCCCATTTTTTCCTCTGTCCTCTGCATGCTGGCGGGTGGTTTCCCCCTGGTGCTCACCCCCAAGCATGGGGCAGGAGGGCGGCCGCGCTGCCACCGAGGCCGGGGGCTCCCCGGTTGCTCTCTCGAGCTTCCTATCGCGTACCCCGTGTAAGTACCTTTTGCGAATCTCTTGGTGGTTCGTTGGGCTGCTTGCTATGTACATATTTTAAGGACAATCATATCCTTAAAAGGAAAATGGGAAAGTAGCTTGTAGTAAGGCGTCAGTATTTTGAATCATTGCGACGTACTGACGTTGATTCAGGGTAATGGTTGTGTGAGAGTGAAAATACAATTTAATGCTCAAATTAACTTTGTATTTATAAAACTCGTTTTTGTCTTTAAGCCATCTATGTTTTTTATTTTGAAAGGTAATAGAAAATTTCATATTTACTAGGGCTTTCAATTTTCATAGAGATATATGTGTATAAATCCGCACAATGCCTGAAACAATCATTGGAAGAAGGTTCAAAGGCTTTCTTTAGACCTATATTTAATTCCTGAAAGATCCCTGTGAAATACTGTAGATGCCTACGAACAAACAGTCAATGGCTTGCTGGATTTAAAGGCTGAGACTTAAAGAGGTAATAGTCCTGAGGCATTCTGTGCTGGTTTGCATTGTTATTTATGTTACCCTGTTCAAGCATATATTTTCCTTGGCTTTGGTAGGAATCAATGTAGAAATGGTGTTCTGTGTTCTGAGTCCCAAAGATAACATTCCCAATGCTGTCATCGTTTTGATTTTCTTAAAGGATACTTTTCTTAATCTGTTTTATTTGTTATTTTGTGGTCCGAATGATGCTTTGTAATTATCAGCTTGTATGTCATTCATAAAGGATTTTGTAGATCAGGACTTGGCATATAGTTATATTTACTCTTTGCACTTTCAGGTCACTACTAGTAAATTTTATATGTTCTTAGAGTATTTCTATACATTGCGTAGTGTTTTATAGCTATCTACAGTGATTTCAATGGTATTCATTCCTGTCCTATATATCAGCACAAAAGATTTCCTTTCAGTAGCATGAAATGATGTTTTTGTGGACTTCTTTTGTCATTGTAGGAGTTAAGTTTCCTGTACTATATGTGTGGCCTGCAACAGACATAAAGGGTCTTACTTTCCCTGTAGTGCATATGCATTTTGCTCTTGCCAGTAATTGGACTCAAACACACGTAGTAGATTTCAGAAGAAATTCCATGACTAGAATAAGAAAAATCTGTGTTCAGTCTCATTCCATCAACCACCAGCATTTTCTTCACCCACTGTGAAAATCCTCACTGCCATTCAGGGCAGTAGAGGACTGAATTTTAAAAATTACAAGCATAGATGTACAGTATGAAAATTAATTCACTGATTATTTTTTAATGAATCTTACTAAATTATTTATCTAAGCTAAGAGAATATTGCACCAAAGTCTTCAAAACGCCTGATACAGATGGTATTTGCAGTTAGATGCTATAAGTGCAGATGAGCCAAATTAGCAGGCTTTGCTTAGCAAAGCAAACCCTTGTTGTTTCTTAAATTAGTAGTACTGCCTGAGCTTGCAGATCAAAGGGAGCCAGTGATTCTGCTGTGTGGCCATGCTCAGAGCTGGTTTTTTTTTTCCATGTCTAATGGACTACTTTCAGAAAAGGCTTTTCAGCAAGATAATGGTATGAAAGAGACAGTTGACAGTAACAATAGCCACTTACAAGGCAGATGGTTATCTAACAGCCACAATGGGAGACTGTAAGCAAGGTGGCCTGAAAATGTATTTTCATAGTTACTGATATGAAAGACTGAGGCTTCTGTCTTGGAAAAACAAATTGACACTGACTCAAAGATGCTGCAGAATCTTGGCAGAGTTGACATGTGACAGCTTCTCCAGGGTTTGGGGTTTTTTAATTATTTTGGTTTTTATTCTGGCTTTTACTTTTTTGTTTTATTTTGTTTTGCTTTGTTTATGTCTTCGTTACAATGACATAACCCCATGTGTCTGAACAGAATTGCACAACAACTGATTCTTCTGAGATTCGGTGCTGAGAATACACTGTCAGTTGTCTTCAGTAGCCTGGGACTGGTTCCCACTGAACACCCTTCCCTTCCACTGAGGGATGGGATGGATGGGATGATGAGATTCCCTTGTCATGAATCCACGTGCTGTTTACTGTGAGCTGGAGGTATCTTAGTCTGTTTTGCTGTTTGTGTTCAGGGGACAGTTTATTTATATTTTGACTCGCAGGGATTTTTTAGCTCATCGTTAGCTCACGTCTTGTTTTCCTTGTGAGTATCTCAGCTAGGAAAGCTGAGCATCGATTTGGTGTTTGCTAGATCCATTTCATGTAGAGAGAAATGGAAGAACTTGTCATATGCAATGGAATAAGAGCTGTAACCACTTTCGCCACATCCTGGGGGGCTTTATTCCTGCAAAAGCAGGTTGTTAAAGCTCTTTTTGCCTTAGAGGGCTTCTCCATCCAAAACAGTGAGTGTTATTGCCTGGGACCCCCCCTTTTTTTTCTCTCTTTCATTCCCTCTCAGCCATACTGCAGTTGCTTGGGAAACCTGAGATTTTTGTTCTGGTCTTCCAGTGCTAGAAAAGAAGAGCTGCTGCCAATGTGCCAGGAGGTCTTTGCTCTTACTTCTTGGTCTTGAAAAAATCAATTCACCTTCAGAACAAGTGGTAAAGTTAATTAAAATTGAGATCTCTGCTGCGTGATCTCATACATTTGGGTGAGGATGTTGAGTGATATTTTTCATAGAGTAAAATATATGCCTCCATTTTTCTGTTGGGGACAATTGAGCATATCTAGCAGGGAAACATGACACTCTTGTAGGAAAGTCCAGAAGCTGTTTGTTATGGAGACTGTGCCCACATTTTCTTTATCTTTGGGAAGAAGTGCTTTCCTTTTTCCTTTTGTGCATATTTAAATAAAGAGAACCAAAGTTTTAGTGGAGAGAGGAAAACGTTATGTACTTCACAGGGCATGGAGTTTAAACTGCTAGGGTAAAAGGCTTTTTGTAGCGATGGTTAAAAGGTTCCTTGTAGCAGTGGATTAAAGAAGATTGCTTTGCCTACTTTAACATCCCATCCAAGCAATGCTCTGCAACAGATCCTTATCCAGCTATGGCCACGAAGTTAGAAAACTGGCATTTGCCAAAACGACAGTCTCTTTCCAAGGTCCAGTTCTGCTGTGGCAAAGCTTGCACTGACTCCAGCAAGAACTGACAAAGGTCCTTAATCTCTTATTCTTAAGGAAATAGGAAGTGTTTCTTAAATAAGTCTTCCCTTTTTAAAAAGATGAACGTTATTCAGGTGATTGTGCAGTCTTTTGTATTACCGTAGCAGTAATTTCACTGATCTGAATGCAAAACATGTCTTTCCATTGTTTTTCCATCTTAACAAGCAGCCGCTCCTGCACATAACTCTGGTGCTCAGCATGTTTAAATTACAGCTAACACAATCACTGCCTTCCTTAATTTAACTTGTGATGGCAAAACCAGGACCAGATCCTTTCCAAAGCACTAAACCCCCTGCTTATTTTGTTGCTGTTCATGTTTTTTGATACAGTAACTGATGGTGCCTCCCTTTAATTATTGCATAGCCGCGTTTTAAATCTGTTTTTAGGACGAACAGTATATAGGGACTGAATGGTAAGATCTTTAACAGATTTTTGTTATTTTGGATGATGTTGCGTCAACCCGGTTGCTATTTCAGTATCAGGTTGTTTCCATGGGCTTTTTATGCAGATGCATTGGAAGCTTTGAACATAATGTGCTCATAAAACAAAAATTGGCTACATCTGCTTTGAATTAAGCCTGACCTTAAAATGTAAAAGCTACACATCTGGTGACGTTTCTTGGTTAATGGCAGCAAAGGGGAAGGCCTGCCCCAGCTCACCTGCACCCCATGGACTGGGGGAGCAAGGCACTGTCACCAGGAGAATTTGCTGTCTGACCCTGCCCTGTGGTCCCAGCAGAGGGGTGCGGGGTGTCAGCATGTAGAGGTGTTGGACAGGTTGGAGAGCAGCAGGAAAAGCCAGGATGGCAAGGCTGTGCTGGGGTGGGAGGGTTGGTAGGGTGCCTAGGAGGTGGGATGAAAGCAAGGGCTGGACCTCTGGTGCTTGTGGAAGAAGAGAGTTAAACATATGCCTGTAAAATCTGGCTCCTTTTATTTTCTTGCATTGATGCTGGGATTGCTGTGTCACACTGAGTTAGGAGCCAGACCGTGTGGGCCTGGCCGTGCTGAAGCCAAGGCTCGTGCCAGCGGCCTGCAGTGTGGCTGTTCTCACCGACACCTGAGCAGTCCCCAGTGCCCTCATTTCTGAAGGCCGTTTTAGCACAGAGACTTCCACAAATCCCCTGTAGCCCAGCACCGACCTGTGGCATCTCAGTGTGCTTCCTTCCTGATTTTTTCAGGGGTGTGTGAAGACCCAGGCCCTTGGCAGGGTGGCGAGTGCTGGCTGTACCGCTGCAGCCCAAGGTCAAGTCGGGGGGAGTGTAAGACACACTGCGCAGGCAGCAGCAGCACCAAGTCCTAGGTAGAGTGCATGTAACTTTCTGCAGCACGTGGCTTGATAAAAGCAATGTTATCCTGCTTTTCAAAAGAGGGAGCAAGACCAAAGCTGTTGCCTTTGTGTAAAATTGAAGTAAAGCCTCTGCCGTGGGACAGATTGCAACAGCTAGACACTATCTCAGTCCACAGTATTCCCTCTGAAATCAGTGGATCTGTTAGTGGTATCGGTTGTTATTTAGATTGAGCAAATATCCCATCGTTTGGCCCCATCTGAATTTTCCTTGCTATGTTTGTCAGCAGACTCTGTCTCAGAAAAGCTCTAGTGTTGAGGCTTGTGGCCCTTTTGAAATGGGAGATAAGGTATGAATTTGGCTGGTGTAAAATACAGATTCAGTAAGTTCAGAAAACCCAACGTGGCTTCAGTCTTTTGTCACAGCCCAACTCTGCTAAACGCCTGAGCAAAACGCAGCAGGGACTGCTCCACACTGCAGCTGACAAGCTGGTGCTCTTGGGGTGTCCTACGTGCTGAAAGGGAGAGATGTGTCCTGTTAGAAGTGACTTAACCTGTTTCTGTGAGAAGTGTTATAGCCGATGGATCACTGTTAATTACAATTTTCCCTTGTATTTTTTGTGTCAGCCACTTTTAGTAAAGTAGCACATGACCTATTCAAGGTAATGAGCGAGTAAATCCAGAACTCCCTGCTCTTCTTATCTCAATGGTTTGCTAATAATCTAGTGAGTCTGTGTGCACCAACTTTTTCTTAGTGAAAGCTCGCAACACTCCAGGGGGTGTTTTTGTAACAGACTGTTAGACACACTCTGATCCTTTCCACCTATCCAAACTTTGATGAGTATGTGTCTCCTTGAATCACTGTATTCTTAACGTATTTACAACCTAACTGATAGCAATAGATGTCTTTCTTCCCTGGCAGTTCACAAGGATATATTAATCAGTGTTTATTATATTTTTAATTCTGTAAATATTTATTTTGGTACTCTGTGTATTTATTGGCACTGATTCTGGTGTTTGCTTATGTGTCATTGTAAATGTTGATGGTTTCAATAGTCTTGCTTCTAATGAATGTAAGGAACTCAGACTAACTGCACTTTTCTTCCATTCAAAAATCTTACAGTGAAAAATATTCCCACTGTCATTTATGTGTTATAATGAATCTGGTTAATAAAATCAGTTGTCACTTTTCATTGATGAACGTGAAGGTTACTTTTTGCTGTTCGAGCTAGAGACAGACCCAATCTATTCAGTGCACTGGAAAATACTAGGCTTTTGAAAGCAAGACGTTACAGAATTATGTCTCTAAAATAGCATAAAAGAGAATACTTGGGCATGTGTGCACTTTCATTTTTATGTAGAAATGCCTTTAGCAGTTTTACTAATAACATCATAGAATAACAAGGCTAAATTCTGGTCTTTCGTTTCATCAGCGTGGTGTTGTTTTTTTTTTTTTTTCTTTAAACCACTTAAACAATGGAAATGGACTGAGTTTCATTCTGTTTTTCAAATCAACTTTGCTTCCAGGTTGTCCTGGTTGGGAAGCTGGCAGGGAAGCTGGTTCTCTTGGCACAAATTGGCTTTGGAGTTGCAGTTTTGGTGTGGCAGCTAGAGAATGCAGTCTGCTCTAAGTTACATTTCCCACCTTTCAAACTAGGACTTGATTGCTGTGACTATGAAGTGACATTCATTAGAACCCCTGTTTTGCAACTTTCTCTGAATTTCTTGCATTTAGAAGATGCATAAAGCAGTCACATCAGTCTAGTTTTAAACCTTATGTTTATTTACTTCACTCAGCTAAGTAGCACTGCCTTGCTGAGAGTTCTCCCATGTTGCTGCTTGCCCATGGAAGATACTGAACCAGCCAGAATACAAACTGAAATAAAATCTGCTCAAAAGTTTTCAAGAAACAACAAAGCAAAAGGTGTGAATTATGCAAGTAAGGAAGAGGACATGGTGACACAGTATAAATTGATCCTATGTTCACAAAAGCATAACTTGTCTTTCCAATATCTGGAATGAGGCTGAAGAATTCTTTTCGCAGTGATTTAGTGCACAAGTAATTTTACATTCAGGCCTTCTCAGCCTATGTCCCCTATTGCATGTTCATGCCTTTTACCCTATGCATCTGGAAGTAGAAGAGTTGTGCTTTAAATTATTCCCTGATGCAGAAGGTTGCCTAGTGATTACCTTGCTTGTGTCCAAGTACAGCTACCAGGATTTTCTGGGGCAAAGGGGTTGCAATGAAGTGAAGGGCAAAAGTAGAGCAACCTCATGAATCTTGATAGCTGTAGACCTGTGTGATGCAGCTGTTAACACCTTCCACAAAACCAGACTAGAGCAGCCTGGCAGATCCACTGTGACAGAGAAAACTGAAAAGCCTCCTAAAAGCAGGAGACTTGGCCCAAATATTCTTTTTGAAATCAAGATGAAGAGGCTGAGTTTCTAACATTGAGCTAAAAGTCCCTTCTCAATTAAAACCAAGATCGATCATTCCCAACAGTACATCTCTATGATTTTCATGGCCACTTTACTGGAAAAAGTGTTTGCAATGGGAGTGACAACCTGGAAATCTCCCTGTGGATGGTTTGTTGAAGATGAATGCTCCATTCAATTTGCAAATCTATCAAGCAAGAAAGAGAAGAGAATATTCTTGACTCCCAATAACTGGTAAGGAATACTGGCAAGACTAATGGACCAGTCAACCGACTGTGAGAGCGTACTAGTCTCATTTTAAATCCTTTCCCTTGAATCATGGTATTTTTTCCTTTCAAAGTGATTGTACAGGGGCTATTTACTAGGAGCTCACATTGAGCAGACGTCTGCTCCTACCTACCACGTTGCACATCTGCTTCCAATTAAAGCCATTCCACAGTGGCCTGAGGGGGATGGGAAGGAGGCTCGAAGGTTCTGCAAAGGGTTATTTCGGCAGCCATGGATGCCGTTGTGGCAGCTGAGGACTAAGAACCCGCTTCATCTCTAATGACACATCAGTCCTTTTGTTCTGCAAAGACCCTTAGGACTCAGCTGAGATATTCAGGTAGACCCTGGGAACAGGAGATCTCCTGTTCCGACTAATGAAGGAGACTTGTCCTTGACTGATATGTGTATTTTTTCCAGCTGAAGAAAAAGGAATGTTTTTTTGTAAGAGATAAATGGACTCCCACAGCCACTGTTCTAAATAGAACAAGACAAGTGCAGGGAGTCTGTTGAAGTACAACTCCGCACAGCTGCTCCAAAGACTTGACAAACAACCCATGCTGATGCTATGTCCTTATGCAAAGACCCTTCTGAAAGTGGCTCTGTGCAGCACTCCCACGTGAGTCCCAGGTGAGATGACCTAGAGCCAAGGGTTGACACCAGAGTGGAGAGGGGGCTTGTGCCTGCCAACAAAGTGCTGGGCCAGACCAGAGAGGTCCAAGTCTCTCTCCCGATGCCTCCTTTCCAGGTGGTTGTGACTTGATTTACAGAAGGCTGCAGGTACCACATTTTAAAGTCTGGTCCACAAAATCAGCTGCTCCTAGCTGTGGTGTTGCTCAGAACTTCTGGTGTGAGGTTTTATGATAAAATGTCACTGTCACTTAAGCACCTGCACTGGGAAGGCTCAAAAGTGTCGTGTGCCTGGGTCTGCTCTCTCCTATGTTGTGGTGGGAGTCAGGGACAGGCTCTTCTTCTGGCCGTGTCAGCCTTCTGTGTTCGTGTCACTTGAAATTCAGAGGTCCCTTCGGTGGAGGAGACACTTAGTAAAGATCCTCTGGGTGAAGGTCCTGAATTAACAGGAGCTGACTGGCTAGAAGCGCAGCAATGTCACAGAGGTGGTGGGAGAAGTTGGGGCAGCTAAACCTAAGGCAGCCAGAAGCCTTGCGGGCAGCTGTGTCCTCTCCTGCTTCACAGGGAGATATTGCCTCCAGGGCACCTTTGTGGCTCAAGGTGCTTCAAGAACACATTCAGCTGTAGGCTACCAAGGCGTAGGAACAAATGGTGCTGAGCTCCTTGCAGGGAGCTGGGAACGTGCAGGGTGACATGCAGAATGCAAAGTAAACAAAAATCCTATGACCGAACAGTATTTTAAGGACAGAAATCATGCTAAATCTGTATGTTATGTAAAGCAAATATGTTCCGTTCCTGCACAGCTCCATTTTTTTTCACCTGTAAAGATGAAAACGAAACGTAATTTTGAAAAAAAAAAGTTTGAATAAAGGAAGGCAAATGTGTTGTAGTAAATACGAGTAGTGAAAAACTTGCTCTTGATTATGACTGTGACGATGGCCTCAGTCTGAAGTAGACATGAAAAAACATCTCTTCTACTAAAATGATGTAGAGGATCAGAAAAATGATGGTAACAAAAATAAAATTGATTGTTCTGAGTATTTCTTAAGGAAAAATGCAGACAGATGGGAATTCAACCAGTCTTGGTCTATCTTTACAGTAGTGATATATTATATCTACATCTGTCTTTCTCTGAGTTTCCACCCTTCACATTCTGCACTAGTAGATTTTGTTTACTGACAGATAACAAATCGTACAAATATGCAGCACTTACAAGTGAAGAAATCAGTCCTGCTACTCTTGCTTATAGATGTCTTTTTCCCCCCTGTGTTAACAAATTAAGCTTTTGATCCTTCCAATTAGACCATATCCAGCCATTATTATGCCACATTTAGGGTCTGATTACACAGCTGCTTCATCTGAACAGCTTCATCCGAATCGGCAAGAAATGCTCATATGCAGCAACGGCAGAAATGGTGCTTGCGTCCTTCGCAGAGCTGCCTAATGCTGCTTTCTCAGGGGCTTAGAATATTTATGTCTGTCACCACTACACGATGTTGAATTTGCCTGTTTTGTGGAAAAAACAGTTGGATCAGATTGTACAGTCAAGTTAACTTATCTGTGCCAGATCTCCATTCTCTCTGAAGACGTAACATGTATTCAGACCGACTTAAAATAAATGACTGTATCAGGCAACAAAACAGACATCAGAGCACAAGCATAAAGGCAAATGTCACCCCCTGGCTCTGAAACAACCAAGACCCTCAATCCAAGCTATGAAACCTTACATTTCTGCCTCAGCGCAGGCAAACACACAGCACTATTTATAGCACAGCCTTTTACTACCCTTCTGTCAGAATAGGCTTCGCTGGAGGATTTACATGACTAACCAAAAGCAAAAGGCTTTTGTACTTGGTTTCCATAAGAGAAGCTCAGTGTGAAGCTGGTGTTCACTGGTCTGAATTACAGAAAATATCAGTTACTAGCAAAGCAGTTACTAATTCAAAGGCCCTGTTACCATGGCATAGGTCTTCTCTTCCCTTTCCATGCCCCATATTTAGCACTAATGGTGGGAGCTTAATGTAAGCTCAAAGAGAGTGATTCTTACCTCTGAAAAAATAAAATGCATAGTCAAGGAAGACCTCAGGTTTTCATGGCAACTAAGGAGTAAAGGGTTAAGACCTAGGAGATGGCTCTGAACCAATAAACAGCACAAAAGACTCCTATTAGCAAATGAAGAGCCCAATGTGCTCTCATTTCCCCACTTGTATCTTCAGTTAAACCCTTTGGGCCCAAAGTTACTGTTCCTGCCAAAGACAACAATAATCCTGAGGTGATTATTTTAGATACAGCTACATACCCTGAAGTCTCCTGAAAATGAAAACCAACCCTCCCTTCACCCTCTGATCCAATTTCCAGGGCAGGGCAGGCCCATCAGCTAGTCCCCGTCCCTTCATCTTCCTGTGCCAGCTGCAGGCACCCAGGCTGTCCCCAGAGATGCCACTTTTGCACAGATTTGTGCCCTTTTCCTGCTTTCCAGATGGCAGCAGGCTTCTTAACAAGCTCCCCGATTTCTCTTTCCCTCTTGGGAGTTCATTTCAATGTTATCTTGTCACATCTGTTTTTCTCCAGTCGGATGATGTGCAGGAACATGAGATACAATGCTTCTTCAGGAGGTTACCGACCAGCAGCTCCTGTGGCCATTTCAGGCCTCCCCGCAGCAGAAGTGTCCCCGTGCAGTGAGGATCACTAACACTCTGGTGTGCCAGGGACAGCCCCTGCCCCAGCTGCTGAACAGAGGTAAGGACCACTTTGTCAAGGTTTGCAGGCTGCTTGTTTGCTTGTCTTGTTCTGCATCACTGAACCTACTCTTTCCTCCCTAGAGTTTTTCCGCAGGGCTTCTCGAGGCTTCCTGGCACTGTTACGGGGCTGGTTAACATGGCTCAGGAAGGAGAAGAACGGCTGGAGAATAGGTCAGGGCATTGGAGTCAGGCTGTGATATCCTTTCACGCATGTCCTCTGTGACCTTCAATGTAAAACTGCACCTCTTTGCTTTTTCCCCCTCTAAATGGTGACTATGATAATTCTACAGGAAAGGTTTAATGTGGCCAAATCCTTCATGTTTTACCCCACTATCTGTGACTTGAGACATGGGTAGGGGCATGGTGCAACAGCAGCACTCTCTTGTTCTCCTCATCCGGCCCAGATTCACCAGGGGCAGAGGTGGCCACAACCTTGAGTGAGAAGAGGGAAGGAGAAGTGCTCTTTCCCATATTTTTTGCACAGGGTGGCAGCGGTAAATACCCAGGGTTAGGATTTAGCTGAAGAGGGACCACAGAGCTGCCTTCCCCTCTCCCTGGCTATGGTGCTGGTGTCCCTGGAGCTCTTCAAATGCGGGATTAAAGAGCTGGAGAAGAAGAGTGTCAAGGGGAATTGGCAGCATCATGGAGCGGTGGGAGGGAGGTGTTATGTAGTCTTTCTTCAGCTGAAGCTCCACAGTGGGGACCCTTCCCCTGACAGGGGCAGGATGAGAGAGCCTCTTGATCTATTTGTCCTTAGACCTGGCTACAGATGCCCTTGCCTCCAGATGGCCTTTCTGCTGTGTCCTGCACAGCTTCGACCTGCTGATGGCCACAGACTCTCCACTTTTCTGAAACTAATTGAAGAAACACTAGACTGGGAAACAACACCTGTCATACAGTGGTGTTCTGCTGCATCCCTCACTTCCAGTTTTACACTTGGGATGGCAGCAGTAGTTATTCATCACTCCTGCCATACAGCCAGAAGGCAGCTGTGCCCAGGATTTGATGAGCCGAGTGCTGAGCCTCAGCAGAGTGATGTGGTGCTATGGCTCTGCGAAAGGGCAACGCAGGAACTGATATATTGGTAGAGCTGGTGACCCACCTGATCAAGAAGTCCATTGCTGCCCACAGCTGCCAGCAGAGGAGATACTTCACAAAGACACCTGAAAACACTGTTATGGATAATTACATAGCATCTGTTCGGAAAAGGAGGTACCTTTTTAACAGGGAGAGAAGGGACACAGAAGCCCTTGCACTGTGTGTGGTGGCTTGAGGCTGGGAGATGATGGAGGTGGTGGAAGAGGTGGAAAGATCTCTTTCTAAGCAGCAGCTCCAGCTTGTTCTGCCACAACCTGGTGCACAATGGCTCAAAGGAGCCTTCTCACAGCAGGTGACGTGAAGCTGCTGCTGCTGGCAGTACAGATGAAAGCTGCTGCTTTTCTCCAAGTCCCAGCGCGCCCTTCTTTTTCCTGTTAGACCCTCCCACAAAGAGACCATTTCCTTTATGAAAGGTAAGGCACCAGCCCAGCAAGCTCTCGAATGTGAAGAGCAAATTATTTATTTAAGATGTCTTTGTGCTCTGTTGGGCACTCTCAGCTGCATGAGAGCCTCTCCAGGCTGGTGCTGAGCTGGAGCCACAGCCCCTGTGGTTTTACAGCATTGATAGACCAGACAGAAGGCACGGGCATCTGCAGAAACCGAGTCCACCCTGAGGAAATGTGTCCAAGTGGAAAAGGCACTTGCAGGACCAAAGGACACCTGTGTTTTAGTCCTGCTTCTCCCACTCACCTGCTGCCTGCGTGTGAACCAGTTCAGTTCTGCTGGGCGTTTGCACAGCACAGATGTCACTCACCGGAGCATCTTCTACTCCAGCTGCCCAAGAGTGGGGGCAGGAGAGCAGCCCAGCTTGTGGCTGCTCTTGCTGTCCAAGCCTGTGCTGGCTCCAGGGTCCATCCTCACCTACCACTTAAAGGTCTGGAAAGTCTGTCACAGATTACCTCCATGATACTCCTGATGGGGTGAGTTCCATCAGCAACACACGTGATAACTTCCTACCTGTTATTTTCCTCTGCTGCAGCTGTTGTCAGACCCTCCTGTGTGGTTTGAACAGTGCACTTCCACTGAGGACCTACCACCCATGGAAGGGCTTGTGTGCTGCCAAGGTGCTCAAGCTCTCGCTGGGCTCTGCCCCCGCTCTCGATGGTGGATGAGAGCTTCGCAGGTTGTTTAGGCTGCGAGAGGATCAGATCTTTGCAGAGCATTTTCAAACCCTTCTGGTGTTAAAAAAGCTACACTGCTTACAGGGCACAATTTCAACTTCAGTACAATTTGTAAATTCCTTTAATTGCTTAAAGTGCTCTAATTTTTACACCGTTGTGAAAGGATCTTTGTCTACAATGATTGCAGAGGGTCATATTTCTAGCATGGGTAACCATGGCGATGAATAATTCTATTCTCAGGAACTGTGCCAGCTGCTCTAATGCCTTACAGTAGCACCCAAGCAGTTTGCTAATGAGAGACTTCTCATTTATTGTAGGAGGACGTTTTCTCGTGTCCATGCATTAGCCTGTAGTTTCTTAGAAGTACATTATTGGAGGGAAAAAACCAAACCCTAAACCAACCAACCAACCAACCAACCAAAACCAAACAAAAACCAAAACCCATAAACAAACAAAACTACAACAAAACAAAACAAACTCAAACAATCAAATCTCAGTTAAAGAGATGTTCTTGCTTGTTAGGTTTTCTTGTTTTTTCTTGGAGACTATATTACAAGATACATTATGTAAGGAAATCTATGGTGTGCAATACTGTGTTTTGTTTTACTACCACCTTCTAAAATAAGGATGATCCTAGGATGTGCTATAGCAGCTGTTTTTTACACAAAAAGATACCACCCTGTAAATTAATCTAGGTACAGATACTTGCCTTTTATCATTGGAGGAAAGATATTAACTTTTTTTAAAAAAATTAGGTTTATAAATAATTTGTTTTGAGTAAAGAATAAGTTAAAATTATATTACTTTATGAAATATAAATTATACTTTATAAAATATATATTGCAGCTTGGAGTCAAATTACTTTGACACCAAAGCATTGAAATGAATCAAAATATTGTTCTAATCTGTGTATGAATATGATTGCTGTACTTGTAAAAAGTTTCAATCAAATAAGTAAATTATGTATTCATACATGTCTCATGATTTAAATGTTATTTAAATTATTTTAACAATGAAAGTTCCAAATTGCATATTTTTTAGCTTAAAGATTTAGCGTATGTTCAGTAGAAACCCTTAAGCAATAGCTAAACTACAGTTCCTGCCATTACATGGTCCATGGTCTCAGCATAGAAAACCAACCAGGTAGAATATAGCATCTTCTCTTGTTTTCAGAAAAACGTTAACAACAATCCCAAATCTGTTATCACAGATATCCAAGGAAAGATTTATGGAGTGACTTGAATTGGTCAAAGTTGTTTGGAATGGTTGTAGGTTGAGGGTTTCTAGAAAAGCATTTTTTAGCCTTGCGTCTCTGGTGCATGTGTCCAAATAAACAGCACAGCACAAACCTTCACTTTTTTCACATCACAAAGCAGACTGATCCCTTGGTTAGTGACTCAGTGTCCTGATTAGCGGGCTCTGTTGTCAGCAGTCTCCAAGTGACCAACACCTGCCCAGAACCAGCTATCGGGTGGCTCGCACAGCGCCCAGCCTCCCTCCGTGGGGCTCCTTGTAATCGCCCATTTCTGCTCTGCTCTCCAGAGAGGATCCTCTGCCCGTATCCCTAAAGACAAAGCAAGACCCACTAACTACAGTTTCCCAACAAGTTCAGTCTGAGTTGAGTTACATGAGAAAAATTCCGCCAAATTATGGTTCTGCTCAGCCTGGGATAACTTGGTTCATCTGCAGCTCAGTAACACCCCCACCGCTTTAGCATTTAAAAAAGTAGGTCAGTTCTGACATGAAAACAGCCCGGAAAAGCTGTAGTGATTTTCCACCAAACTGTCACAACTCAATGGCTGACTTTTTTCTACCCCAGTTTCTTTTCCCAGCTAAGACAGTTCCCTGAGTTTAACTCAAAGAATCTAGTCACTTGGATCTTCCTCTGCCCCCTGAAACTACAAGTATTCATTCTGTGAACATCTACAGCTCGTTTGCTTCTCTCTTTCAATTCAGTCTCAGTGCAGACGGCCACCAGGAGGACTGCTCCTCCCAGCCCAGGAGCCTCTGTGCCTGTGGGGCTCTGCCCGGCTCCCTTGGCACCACAGCGGGACGGCAGCTCTCGGGCAGCCAACCCAGCCCGCACACCCGTGCCAGGGATGGGGGCACTGCAGATGGATCTGATACTGCTGGCCTGCAGGTTTCCTCCTGCCTGTGTGAAGCTGTGCTTTCACTGGAAGCTTAGAGGCAATTTTCCAAGGGGACAATAGCGCAGGAATAGGGTGTTCGCTTTTGTGCACTGACCTGATGAACCCTGATGGACCTGATTGCAAACCTGGTGAACCCTGCAGAGATTGCCTGAAAGAGAAATGGTGGCTGACCTGAAGCCGCTGACCTGATCTGAACTCTGAGCTTCCCAGCATTTGCTGTTATTTTCATGGCTACCCCAGATAGCTGCCCTGATGCAGGAACACTATTTCTTTTTTTTTTTTTTTTTTTTAAAAAGAAAGAAATACTGACAAAGAAAGAGCCACAGAAAGGGAAAAGAAAAAAAGAGGGAGGAGAGAGAGAGTAACTTCATACAGGTCTTCCAGATGGCAAATGCCCAAGCCCAGACTCCTTCACGGAGGCGTAAATCCAACAGTCACTTTTTAAGGTCTGTGGAGTTACCCTTGATTTACACTGCTGTGCAAGCAGCCCTGACTGGCAGAGCTGGCGCTGTAGTGCAGAAGTGCTCAAGGAACAGGGAGGTTGCATCAGGATTAGAAAATAAGGCCATCCTGAAACAGGAGATTCATACAAATCCCTGCTGGGTTTGGGAGCTCATGACAGGACCGGCTCCACGGAAATCCTCTCTGCCTTTCAGGCGAGGGGTGTGCTGCCTAAAAAGCTTCCAGTGAGAGGACTAACATAACAGAGGGTTAAAGTGCTGTAATTTCCAAGGCAGTCCTGAGTTCTTCCTTTTCTGAGGACTATGTTGCTGCTCATTAGAAGCAATTAATCTCCAGTGCTGTGCTCTCCTGTCAGCTCGTGCCACTGTCACAAGACAACTCATCTGTGAGGACACAGCTGGGTGTCCCATGCTGACCAGTTTCTCCTCCGATGTGTCACTTCGCTTGCATCCCTCACAGCTGCTTTGGGTAAATACGTGTATGGCCACAATACATTCATGGCAGTCACATCTAAGCCCTACGAATGAGGGGAAACCCAGACAGCTTCTGCTGCTGCTGCAAGTTAGGTTTGTGATTGAATTATATGCAGTTTGAGAGATGTGAGCCATTCCACACTGCCCAGGAGCTCTGTAATCACCCTATTGGAGACAGCTAAAGAGCAATCAGCGCATTGATTTGAGAAGTTTTCTCTGATAGCTCTTTTCCTTAACATTGGTGCCAACTATAGATGATGTAAAACATCACCATACCTCTCCAGAGACCCCTCGTTGTGAACAATTTGGCACCAATCTTTGGCATCCCTAACATCATAGGAGGAGGCATTGCCCAGCCAGGTGGGAGGATGTTTTTCAACACCCACCACATACATTGTTCTTGGGCTTCTATAAAAACCTGTCTTCTCTTCAGAGCTATGGCTGATGTAAAAGAGCTTGAGTTAAGGGTTTCACTGCTGGTTTTACAAGGTAGCACTCTCTGTCCAAGCACTTCCCAACACTGGGCTGCATGTTGCAAGGCAGCTGGCAGCAACCATCCAAGGTAGTAGGACTCAGTCTCATTTTTTGTCTCTCATCTACTGATTGATACCTATAATCCAAACCTCAGTCAGACATCACAAATGTCACCTGAGACATTACACTTATTCCTACAGCAGATCTCAGTTCTCCTGAATACCCCAGAAACCCTCCACGAAACACGTGGGAGACCCTGAAACTATAATCTGGGAAATGGCCAAATTTACTTGCCCTGGGTGAAAAAGGTTGATGATATTATCATGCAAAAACGCATGCCCCTACTAAACTTGACACTACCCATCCCACCAGAGATCCAGGGAACTGTGGTATCAACTGCTTCTTTCGTTTGTCAGCCATGACTTTCATTTCTTATTTTCACCAAACTAACTTGTTTTTCATTTTTCCTTAGAGCAACTGCATTAGATGCAAAGACTACAAAAAAACAGGTATTAGGACTCTGTTGTACAATAAAGGTGCTTTACCAGCATTAGAGATCTGGCTGGATGTGACACCTGGAGTAGCCCTGATAGGGACAGGAGCTGCACAAGAGCTTCCAGCTCAGAAAACCTGAGTGAAGTGACTGTAGCTCTTGTCACAACCATGCCTGGAGTAACAGCTTAGAGTGGTTACCCTTAGACCTGCACCTACACAGCTCTAGTTTCTCAGACATCTGACATCCTATCTCTGTCCACACCTGTCTACTGGTGCCCGCATCTCTTACGAAGTTATGATGCATTTCAAGTGCATTTTTGAGATAATTTCAGATTATTCTTGAAAACTTGTACAGGCAAGAGGATTACAGTGGGGGTTTCTATGGCAGTCTGAGCTGTCTCTGCCCTGAAAGCACCATTCCAGGGCTTTGCCTGGGCCTTTGGGTGTTGAGGGGGTTGCAGCTCTGACACCGTCTTTTTGCTGCCTCCTTCCTGCAGAGTTCACTGGACTGCTCACTGATGCCATGCAGATGAAATACACTGTCACCCTGTCGTGGTCCCCGTCACGCTGCCCCACCACACTGTCCTGTCACACTGTCCTGCCACGCTTCCATGCCACGCTGCCCTGCCACACTGCCCTGCTATGCTGTCCTGCCATGCTGTCCTGCCATACCGCTCTGTCACACTGCCCTGCCGCGCTGCCCTGTCATGCTGCCCTGTCACACGGCCCTGTCACACTGCCGGCACCCACTGGCTGCTCATGAGCTGAGCTCTGCTTCTGCTCCTGTCTCTGAGCTGAGGAAGAAGAGCACACAAGCCTGCTTGCCAAAGGCAGAAAAATATCCTTTTGCATAAAGCTCTTTTGACCTGTGGCTGATGTGCCCAACGCGTTCAAGCATTGAAAGGCTTATTTAATAAGCATCCCTGCAGAGTGCAGGCTGCACCCTCAGCCCAAGAAGAGGGGCTGGGGGAATGGTTTTGGCAGCATTTCCTTCCCTCCCTGCAGCCGGTGAGCCCAGGGGCCGAACCCCAGGAGCTGACCCTCGGCAGCTGGCACGGCAGGAGGGACGGCAGACGTGGGCAAACAGACTTCTGCAGGCAAGCTGCTGTCTCCTCGCCTTGCTAAGCTGGTCGGCTCCCCGACGCACGCTGCTCTTGGGGCCTGGCGATACTGCTGCCGCCTTCTGCTGCTGCCAGAGCCCCACACCAAGCCTGCAGCCAGGTGCACTCTGCAGCTCCAAGGATGTGTGCAGGTGAAGAAACCTCACAAGGATCAGAGGAGAAAGAGTTCAAAGGCTTGTGGAGCAGAGACCGCAGAAAGAGGCACAGTGGGGAATTAATAATAGATTTCACAATGGGGAAAATGAATTTCTGAATGTGGAAAAAAAATGCCCATCTAGTTGAACCCTTCTCAGTTTGGAGCTCTTCTGCTTGCTTGGTGGCTGAATTCCCACTCCTGCAGTTTGCATGCAAGCAGCAGGCCCATGCAGAGTCTGCTGTGTTTAGGATCAGGAATTACTGCCTTCTCCCAGTATTGGACACAGGCCTGGGAGAAGGCTGAGTCTTCCAAGCTGAATCTTTCTTCCTAAAAAAAAAAAAAAAAAAATGCAGCTGCCTTTATTTTCCAGCTGCTGTTGGGCAATGGTCTGGAATGACTCCTGACACTCTCCTGACACTCTCCAGTTGTCCCTTGCGATGTCTGGCCTTAAGTGGATGGAATGATTTGCCATGATCCTGCACTTTGCAAGCCACGCAGAGGAACAGGTAGCCCAGGTGCGCAGAGCGGGCTAACCCCCTTCCTGGGGGGGCTCCCACCCCATGCCAGCCCCTCTGTCAAGAGCACCTCATGGGTGCGAGAGGCTCCGCTGGGCGGGTTTGCAAGGGTGGCCAAGTGATGGTCCCCAATGTGATGATCGCTCTGCCCTGTTGCTATGCAGGGCTGTGGCTTCTCCCCATCTTGCTGGAGGGAAGCTGCACCGCCATGCCACAGGCATCTGTCTGCATTGCCAGGGATGCAATGCAGGAGGAGGAGGTGGGAGGATGGGAAGGGGAGGCCATTGGATGGGGAAAATACAACTATTTACCTCTCTTCTGCTGGTAAGTCTGCCCAAGTGCTATGTGTGTCCAGGAAGTGTCTGCTTGTATCAGCGGGTTATGCTTAGATATCAATTGTAATGCAAACACAGCAGAACACAACTCTCTGGTGGTACCCCAGACACTACCCCACCTTGGCTTGCAGCTTCACAGATTTTGCTTAATGTCCATGCTGGGCCAAATTCTTCTCTCAGTTTAGCTTATTCTTGTCCAATTATTCTCTTATTCCCCAGACCTTTTTCTTTTTTTTTTTCCTGCCATCTCTGCAAGCTTCTGAGAAGTGCTGCACTTGTCTGGAAGTTTTCTTTTGCCCATCAGGCCCTGGGACATTTTCTTTTTGGAGCAGAGAAGAGCTGCAGTGAGCCTGCTGTGGGTAGACTGCCCTGTGCATGGCTCAGGGGCTGTAAACTTGCCTGAAAAACAAAACAACGATGGAGAAATAAGGGTAGCCGAGCCGTTAGCTCTTGATTTCCATTATAAAGGAGCACCATAGACCAAAGCTGTATTTCAGTGATGTAACCCAGTCCTGTACCCACAAGCAGAATTTGGCCCTCTGTGTCCAGCACAAGAGGTGGAGGGAAGCCATGGAAGTAGGACTGTCAGTGTGAACACACTAACTTGATAGTTTGGGAGATAATTCTCAGAGTTAAAATGCTTGAACAGAGATTCTACACTGAAATCTATGATTTCCTCCAAATTCTCTTCTTTTGTGCCTTCTGCATGTGAGCTTTTGTTAGTCAATTGCTACACAGCATTTTAGAGTGTGTCTTTTGTACAGCGGTCCTTTCAGCTGTCATGCTCTGATCACATTCAGCCTAGATGTATAGAGCATTTATTGTTTGCTTTGGGAGTTTTTTTAATGAACGTTTCATTTAATATTCAGCCTTACTTGCCATTTGTCAGGAAGACCAACATCCTGTTGAGTTTCACTTGGAGCAACCTCAGTGCATCAGTTATGGACTCGTGTCTCATTTCATCAATAGTTGCAAACAGGAAACAAGACCGCCTGTGTCAGCCCCATACAAGACTGAAGACAACACAGGTCTAAATGCAGACAATAATGGAAATTACCTTTTTTTTCTTTTCCTTCTCTTCTTAGGCATTGACCCATTTTTTCCCCCATATCTCATCTCTAGTAAATGTCTTGAGCTCCATCTAAGGGTGTCCTGTCAAGGGGAAAAGAGAATTATGTTTGCTTTCTTCCCTTGTTTATGCTGCATGAAGCAGGCCTAAAATATTTTTCTTCTCTTTATCCAATAATATTCTCTTGTGTTATTGTTATTATAACTCCAGGGCTTGTCCTAATAGACTTCCTGGGTAATTGGAGTAATACAGATATATATGAAATCTGCTTTTCTGAGAGGAATAATGATTTTTCATTAAGACTAGTAATGTCCTTTGGGGATTTTTATTCTGTTTCACTGAAATGCCTAAAAATATGTAGGAAAAAATATAGTATTGTTAAATGTTTGGATAATTCTGCCATCTTAGCTAAGAGTGGGTCAACTACTCTCTGAGACATCCTGCAAATTCTTTGGCAAAAATAGGGAATGCCAAAGTTGACATTTTACATGTATTATTCTTTTAGAGCTATAAGAAACAGTCTCAATCCTCTTATGCCTTGTTTTTATATAGAAACAAAAGCACAAGCAAGAGCACAAGCCAATTATTTTTGTTGTTTTCCTTGGTAGGTCACCGCTAACAGAGTGTTTTTTGAAATCCCAGCAACTGCTACTTATCCTGACCTGATTTGGAGTCTTTTCAAAGCACACAAATAAAACCAGGTTGACAAAGCTCAGCTCAGAGACCGGTTTGCCTTTATTTATCTCAACTGGGACCGCCTCAGGGGCAGGAGAAGCACCACAAACCGTTCAGGTAACAGTGTTGCTTTCAAGAATACTTTATTACTCTGGAGCAGCAGCATCAAATCCTATAAACTTGCTGGGAATGCTGGTGTGTTGACCATGACAGTAGCAATTGCTGTACGTGAACACTGACCTCCAGAAGCATTTTTTCTCCTTCTCTTTACCTCCTAGCATTTTCTTAAGTTTTCTCCTAGTACCCATATGTGCCTTTACTGCCTGCAGCACTGCCCTTCCCTAGCATTTGTTTCCTTTTCTGCCTGTTCCTGCCTGTTATTTAAAGTGAAATTGAAGCTCTTCAAAAAGCCTCTTTTTCGCTACAGAGGCTGCAAATTTGCTATATCTCTCCCACGTTACAGCGGGGCTCCGGACCCACTTGTTGTCAGTCATTCTGGCTGAATCGATAACTCTGGAAGAGGAAGTCAGAATGGGCAAATAATTTGACATTGGGTAGAGTAATAAATATCCTGGCTATGAAATCCCCTGACATACATATCCCATTTTCTGCAGAGTTTGTCATTTAAACATGAGGCCAGCTATGTTTCAGGTAGGAAGTCAGAAGTGATGGGGAAGTAGGAAGAAGGATGATCAAATCACAGATCATGACAGTGACTGATTTATCATCATGTGCTTGTCTGTGCTTGTCTGAATGTGTTTCAGGATTTTGTTGCATCAAAAAAACTAATTTTAAGCAGTTTTGGGACACTGATGAAGTTTAATTACTCTTCCTAAGCCTTGTCTCTAAACTCAGAGGTGGTGGTGGTGGTTGGTTGTTTTGTTGTTGTTTTGTTTTGGTTGTTTGGTTTGGTTTTTTGTTTTGTGTGTGTTTTATTTTGTTTGTTTTGGTTTGGATTTTTGTTTTTGTTTTGTTTGTTTGTGGTTTTTGTTTGTTTTGTTCTTTAAAAATTATTAATCTCACTAAAACATCGGTATTCTATGACCCGCTCTCTCTACCACTCCTCCTGTACTTCACTGCTGGATTCTTCCTCAGAAATGAGTGCTGCCAGTGTTGCTACCACCTCCTCTCGGCGAATGTCCACCTGACCCAAAGAAAAGAGATTTCCTCCCTAAAAGACCAGAATTTTATCCTCATCACAGGGCTTTTACTAGTGTATAATACACAACAATAATCTAATGTAATTCTTTACCCATAAAACGAAAGCGTTAATATCCCCATCTGTCAAAGATTAAATGTAAACATCCATTCCTCCCAGGATGTGATGGAGGTCCACATTCCCTTTTATGAGTACTGCTACCTCTTCTATCCTAACACCTGATCCAGGGCAGAAGACTTAAAGAGCGCTTCAGAAGATATTCACACTCTACTGATTCATTCTCACATAAAGGTAAATACATACATAAGCATATACTTGAACAGGGGTTTCCACAAGTCATCACCTACTCAGCATCCAAATAATATTTTAGTGCCATAAAAAGGAAGGTGATTTTAAGGAATCACAATAATTTCAAACTCTGGGTCTGTTTTCCAGCAAACAGATTACATGCCTGCAGCCCTGTGCTGTTTTCCCTGCACATTTTGGATTCTCTCGGCTCCAGTTATTGCTTGGTGCATTTTCTGTGATGGTTTTCATTGGTCCATTAATTCTAGAAGCTCCAGGGTAAATTCAGTCTGTGTCTTCCTGCAGCTACACAGCATTCGATTTGTCCTCATCTACATAATCCATCTGTCCCCCGATCTGAGAGCTGTGTGCAGCCCCAGGTGCGAGGGAACATGGGCTCAGTGTGCCACTCCGAAACGCACAGACAATAACCTTGCACAATTTCTGGCTTTTTTTCCTTAGCGTCTGATTAAATTGATGTGATTCTGTGCATGAGTCATGTAATGTGTGTCTGTTTAATGTACGGCTTCTCAGGCGTGGTGCCTGTTTCTGAGAGGTGATGTATATCAGTAAATGGAGTTACAGATGCTCGGTCCATCTCGAGATCTCCTCTGAAATAGTGCGATGGTTCCTTGGTGTGGCCAAACCCCACACTCAGTGTCTCTTTGCCTCTGAGCATGGGGTGGGGTCTGGCCCATGGGTACCAGTCCACCTGGTTTCTTCATCCTGAGGACTTTAGCAGCAGCTAAACCAGAGGGAACCATCAGGTCAGACAGGGAGACCTCCAAGGAGCAGCCCTGTGTGCGGGGATGCTGCGGGCAGGGGCCCGAGCACCCCGGCACTGACACAGCTGTCCTGCATCCAGCCCTCTGGGACCTGGGCACGGCAGCACCAGCAGTCCCCGCAGATCTGCTCTGGTTCATGCGTCTGTCTCCACACTCAGATTTTGCCATCAGATCTCATCTTACGCATTGGAAAAAATTACTGTTTTGGTGCGGCCTTCTTTATGTGTAGTTTATTGCTTCTTTTTTCACCCAGAAAATAATGATTTACTTGGAATCTGCAAAAATCTGTGGTGTCTGATCCAGATGGGCTAGAGAAGCTGACATCCCCCATCACTACCACAGCAACATCTGCCTCTGGCCTACTTGTGGCAGGCATTTAATCAGATGCGTACAGTGTTTGTTGCTGTGGATGCATTTGCACAGTGTAAATTCTCTGCGTGTTCCTCAGAGCCTGGTGCTGTTGTGGTTTTTTTAAATCCAAAATTTTTGGATTTTTTTATTTTATTATTTTTTTTATTAAGGTGGGATTGCTGTAGGAGGACACAAGGCTGCGAACAAGTAGCAAACCATGAGAGCATCCAGCTTCTGGATCTTAGGGAAAGATGCACAAAGAGTCTGAGTACAACTATGCCTGTTGGACAAGCTTAAAACTGTCCCTGCTAATACGCAACCCACAGAGACAGTCTGTAATAGTAATCCAGACATAGAGAAAGAAGATGTGTTCACTTAGAAGTTGACTAAAACTAGTTTTGCTTTCCATTATAGTTATATGGCAGTTACTGCTGCTTTAAAACTCTCCCAGCAAGGACCTAACATGTTCGTTTGTTTTTTTCCAAGAAATTGTTTGTCTCCTGTGCTTGAGCCAGCAGGTATAGCCCAGAGTTTTGCAGTCTCTTGTTTTGAGGAGAGGAGAAGGACTTCAAGGCTGAGCTCTGCTCCAAATGTGAGTGAACAGCTCACCTCCTTGCCCCCAGACTTTCTCCTCAAGCAAGCATGATGCTGCTTCATAAAAGAGCTTTGAAGTCTTTGCTCAGTAGTCACTCTGGNACTTACAGTGTTTGTGGCTGTGGATGCATTTGCACAGTGGAAATTCTCTGCGTGTTCCTCAGAGCCTGGTGCTGTTGTGGTTTTTTTAAATCCAAAATTTTTGGATTTTTTTATTTTATTATTTTTTTTATTAAGGTGGGATTGCTGTAGGAGGACACAAGGCTGCGAACAAGTAGCAAACCATGAGAGCATCCAGCTTCTGGATCTTAGGGAAAGATGCACAAAGAGTCTGAGTACAACTATGCCTGTTGGACAAGCTTAAAACTGCCCCTGCTAATACGCAACCCACAGAGACAGTCTGTAATAGTAATCCAGACATAGAGAAAGAAGATGTGTTCACTTAGAAGTTGACTAAAACTAGTTTTGCTTTCCATTATAGTTATATGGCAGTTACTGCTGCTTTAAAACTCTCCCAGCAAGGACCTAACATGTTCGTTTGTTTTTTTCCAAGAAATTGTTTGTCTCCTGTGCTTGAGCCAGCAGGTATAGCCCAGAGTTTTGCAGTCTCTTGTTTTGAGGAGAGGAGAAGGACTTCAAGGCTGAGCTCTGCTCCAAATGTGAGTGAACAGCTCACCTCCTTGCCCCCAGACTTTCTCCTCAAGCAAGCATGATGCTGCTTCATAAAAGAGCTTTGAAGTCTTTGCTCAGTAGTCACTCTGGAGTTATTCCGTGTTACTGAAATGACAGTTTTGTGTTGAAAATTTCCTTGCAACTCACTCTCCTGCCAGAGCAGGCAGTACTGGTTGGCTCCCAGGTTTTGCACCATTGAGGTCTGTGCTAAGCTTGTCTCTTCACTGACTGCTTCAGCGCTGCAGGGAAATGGACGTGAGAGGAGACCAAAAGAACTGGGACAGGAGACATATACCAGGAAATAATAGCTTGTAAGTGAAGAACACCTCTGGGGGATCACAGGGACAAGTGTATAGATCTGCATGAACTACGTAACAACAGCAAAACACACCTGGCAATTAAGGAAAATGAAAAATAGGTGTAATTTAATGTCAAGTGTTCTTCTGATGCCCACCCCTCCTGGGAACAACCATCTCTTGAAGCCATCTGCCCTGGAGAATCCCCAGCTCACAGTTTTCTAGCTACAACACCCAGCAAGGGATCTGGTTTATAATCAAGCCCGTAGTTTGAAGACTTCTTTATCCATAAATCTTTGCATTTTTCTTGGTGGCAGGGAAACACTGCTCTGTCCCCTCCAGAACCTCCCTCCTGATACCTGAGCCATGCACGTGAGCCTCACATGAGGTCTATGTCCTTAGGATGTAACTAGGGCACCAAGATGTTCGTCTTCTAATGGGCTACTTACCTCATGTGCCTCATAAGCAACACAGCTGCTGGTGCACAGCAGCAGGGCCGCCTCTCTCCCTTCCCGTGTCCCCAGGGACCAGCTTGCAGCACACTGGCATACCAGCTGACAGGGCTGATTTGGCGTAACTGGCTTCTCTGGTCTGGGAGAGGGTGCACACCAGACAGCAGGAAAGGTAGAGGAGGAAAGAGACGATTTTGTGAGTCACAACATCGCTGCAAGAGGGAAGACTGGTCTGTTTCCAGAGGTGAAGAGTGATTTTGAAAGGACAGGAGGGAGTCAAAAGGAGAAGCGTATGCAGTCCAGCGCCCTCTTTGCTGCATTGTGTGTGTTCAGGGCACATTTGCATAGCCCCGTGCCAGACGTCAATTCATATCACATACATATAATTTTAATCCCAGATTCATGTCCAGAATACACCGATTCCTTCCAAGATGAAACCCACAGCCAAGGGTTGTCATTCTTCTTGCTCGACTCATCCACTTCCCTCAGTAGAAGACCTGCCCCTGGGCAATATCACCCCATGGTGGCCAACCTAGCACAGGGCAGTACTGGTGCATCAGGATCCTCCTTTCTTCTTCAACATCCCCTCTTGCAGGACAGGACAACCCTAGCTCTCCCACTTTTCCCACGGCCCTAGGACACAATTAGAATCCTAGAATCATTTTGGTTGGAAAAGACCTTTAAGATAATCAAGTCCAACCATTAACCTAAAACTGCCAAGCTCACTTCTAAACCATATCCCTAACAACCTCATCTATGTCTCTCTAAAATACCTCCAGGGATGGTGACTCGTCACCTCTGCTCTTCTTCTCCAGCCTTTCCTTGAAGGAGCACCAGAGGCACAGTCATGCAAGGCACAATGCTGGCAGGAACGGGTGGTGGGACCTGCTGCATCCTTCCCCATCCCCGCTGCAGTGCAGGGAATCTGGGCACATTTTGGCACTAGATGGGGAGGGAGTGGGTCCCAAGACAGAGCAGAGCCAGACCCCAGGCAGGGAAGGGGACAGGAGGGAGCACAAAGCTGCTGTGGAAACAGTGGCAGTAGCTCTCAGCTGATAATACTGCTGGCTTTAGGCATTTTATGTGTTTAGGTTTGCAATTTACCACAGTGTTGATACATTCCCCATCACTAAGGGTAAAAGCATTGCTGCAGCTTAAGACCACTGTGTTTGTAGGTGTTACCCTTTCTTTTTCTACTTTGTTTTGCATTTTTAGGATGGTTGTGCTAGTGTCTTTGAGTCAACCTGCCCAAATTCAAGTTCCACTGCTGAACCACATGCTTGCTGGACTTCAGCCAATGCCACACGACACGACCAGTGCCTGTCTTTGTGCTTTCATTTTGGGAACTCTCATTACCAGAGGGAAAACAGATGCTTCCTATCCAGACTAATCAGGGAAGAAGTTTCACCCAGGGGATGCATCTGTTTAAACATAGTTTAAATACAATCAAATTGGTCAAGTTTGAGGACCAGCAGAACTCTGCCATGAGGGACAAAGCAGGGGGACTGAATACAAATGTTAAAATCTGTGTTCACTTGTAATTCTGGGGACTGTGCTGTGCACTTTACTACCAACTGAAATACCCAGAGGATAAAACAGCAGCTGGGATTAAAACAAAGCTGGCATCAGTCCAAAGTACCAGTAAATCATGTGGGATTATGACTTTGCTAGAGATTTTACTAGTATGGAAAGAAAAGAAAGCAGAAACTGATTTCTGCTAAACAAAGGAGTTAAGAGGAATCTCCAGCAAAACTAAGCCCTCGTCCTGCAAAATCTCTACCTAGATCTTAACCCTAATACTAACAATGTATGAAACTCTAAACCCACTGTTTCCAAGCAGGATTGGGGTCTGACAAAGGCTGCACCAATCTATAAGTGATTATTTCCTCCACGCAGTTTACAATATGACGTGCAAAGGGTGGGAAAGATCAAATCTACATAGATTTCTTAGCTACAAAATTTCATTTTCTGCTTATACAGGTGCTGAATGTGAACACAAAGGAGAGCAAGCCTTCAGTACATCAGAGGAGAAAGGCAGAAGAGGTGAGGAGGAATACATGGTAAAAAACCAGGATATAAAAGAGAACCTTAAAAATACACAGAAGCTGAAGTGTCGGAAGAGTCCCTAAAATAACCTGGCTCGTGGGTATGATGAGTGATACAGAACTATTTCTTGCTGTAATCAGGTATCTGCATGAAGCATCCCCCTTTTAACCGCATTCCCTGAGAGGCTCCAGGCTGGACCACTTGCTAGAAACCAGCCATAGCTCACAGCTGGTACCGTATGAAAACAGATGTTTACCAGCATCCTCTGAGAAATGGATTTCTGTGAGCCAAACTCCCAGTAAAGATGTCACAATCCCCAACAGCAACAAATCAGTGGGAAGACTGGGCTTTGTCATGGAGAACAGAACTGAAGAGAAATTAAAAGTGGAGCAGGGCTGTCTCCCCACACATTGGTGTGATGGCTGACTGAAACCTGGTCTGCTGGATGCCTGACCTGTTGCTTTGTCTTATTGCTAAAAGTGGAATAACTTTTTTTAGAACTGGAGTAATTATTTTAAAAATGAAAACTAAACCACCCCCACTTATCTCTGTTCTCCTTTGCAAAGACAAACACATTTTAGAGGCTATTAGGAGATCAGCTGCTCTACAGGTTTCTAGTTGCAGCTATGGTTGAATGAGCCTTGGGCTTTGCTTTGCTGTGAAGCACAGATTAATCCCATGCGACCCTTTCTTCCAAGGCTCTAACACAAATGAATTCAAAGAAAACTGTTAGTGCAGACTGCACTGAACCTTGCATTAATTGAGCTGACAGCAAGGCAAGTGTATATGAAGTGGCTGCAAGTCAAGCATCGCTTGAGGAGGGGAATGTGAGTATTCTGGGGTAAGAGTTGGTCACAACCCAAACCTGGCAGTTTATGGCACATGCCACAGTCTCTGGCACAGATTTTTCCTGAATTCATCACCTGACATCTTCTTGGAGACAAAGTACCAGGAATCCAAACATTTGTCTGAGTAGGACATGGGAGACTGATACTGTGAAAGCCTGCATCTATATTGCTGCAGTGTCTGATCATGAAGGATACTTCAAGGCAGCTCCATTCATATGACGTTCACACCATCTATACCTCTCTTAAGATTTTGTAATGTGCCTTTTCATGGTAACTGAGCCATACATAGTCAATACTAATAGGAAACTCTAGTAAATACGTGTAGCTGATCCATGAACACTTTCCCGCCCTGTGGTAGGAGAGCTTCAGTTTTTCTGCTATTTTTCTTCTCCTCTATTAATTTCTTCCCTGTTTGGTGAGCTGGTTTTACTGTGTAATTATGCTCCCAAGGGAGAAAGAGCTTTTGAGGGTGGTTGATGATCAACCACTAGAACTGCAGAGTTTCTTTGAGAAATGTGTTCAATGGCACAACCCTTGGACCAAGATGGTAATTTTAGATCATAATGATTAGTTAAAACAATGAAAAATTAGGACATTAGACTCTCAGTTTCTTTATACTTCTGTGCTCTTAGCGGAGTGCATCTAATCAACAAGATTCAGAAGGCAATTTAGGTCCTGCCTTTCCCATCTAGAGTCTCTGGAGTATATGGGTGTACTTCGTGCAGCCACAGTTCCCTTTCCTATGTATTCTGTACAAGTCAAAGGCACGTTTATGTAAACGTACTCTGTTCTATCACCGATGTAATGACATTTACTGGAAAGCACATCAGGAAAAAATAATCTGGGCTAACTTTGCACTTTCAAAAACCTGCAATTTAATCTGATGTCAGAAGATGGCAGCAGTAAAGCACAACTAGGGCCTTTTTTGTTCACAGGCTCTTGTTTCAAACCATGTTTTTGTTCCAAAAAGAGACAGATTTTTTTAAAAGGTGTAATTTTTAACAGTGGCATCAAGTGTGACAGGTGTCCTTCCAGCAAATGTGAATGCATGACTGCCTTTCATCCTAATGGAAAGCTGTATCAAGAGCAGAACATACCTTATATGCAAGCATGCTTTTAGAAAATTTGTTTTGCCCTGCTATCCTCAAAAAACTAGCGGTCCATCAAATCCATAAGAAAAGAGAACATGTTTCTGTTGATGTCCATATATATAGCTATCCAATACCACGAACATATACTGAATTTCAAGGATCATTTCTTTAAAAATTAGAAAATCCATTTGTATTGTAAGCACTTCTCCCAGTGAAGACTACATTTTAAAGCCCAGGAAAAGCAGAGAGGGTCTGCGTTGGGAATATTCATCAGCTGGTCAATGTTCAATGGTTTTACTTCACCCTGAAGGTCTTTGGTTGTGAGTCTGCCAGCTTCACCCATAGCTTAGCAGGGTGTCAGCTACCAAAGGACACAGTGATGCCAAGAAGGTGTGTTTGACTGAGGCTGTCATTGCATAAATAAAAGCCAAGAAACGAGGCATTGTCACTGACTCTGTGTCCCCTTCTGCAATAATAACTGAATATGGTTACTAGGCCATATTCTCAAGGTTTATTATCTGAAATGACTGTCAATATGCTTACTGAGCTTCGTCATGACAAGTGCTGCCCTTCTTCAAGTCCTGACCTAACCAGTTACCTTACTTTGCTGTATTCTCACAAATGTCATTGCAATTCCCTCTCACTTCAGAGAGATTTGAAGCAATTCTATCTACTATTTTCCGTGGCTTTAAGAGGACAGTCCCGGAAACACTCCTGTGTGATGCAGACCACATGCTGGTTTTGACAGTGTGTGATGCTGTCTGTGGTATGAAACCAGTGCAATATGTCTGTAGATGACATTGTTTATCCCCTCAGCCATGTACCTCACACTCTTCACTTCAATGGGGATGACTTGCCCCAGGACATCTTTCTGTAACTACCACTGAAGAACCAAGTGCCTTTTTCTAGCTAGAGCTGCTCAAGTGCTCTGGTTGTGCAGTGTGTCATTGCAGTGTGCCCTTCCCTTCAAAATGATGAACTTGGGACAGTTTCTTCTCCCTGGACCAAACTATATGCTTTTGTCTGACAAATGGGATTCATATGTCTCTAGTTAGCAGGTTCAGGAGTCCAAGTAATTACTGGTTTTCACTAGATATAAACGAATTGTGTGTAATTCAAATCATGCCAATGTTGCCTTTATTTTGCAACATTAATTTCTTCCAACTTCGATCATGCCTGTGGCATGGAAATAGCTTGAGATAGTCATGTAATAGTTTCCACAAGAAGTTATTTATCTTCTAGAACATGCTTCTGCTGCTAACAATGAGTGTTTCTTAATTTCTTCAATGAACCTGGACAGATTGACACCATTTGAAGATCAAATCCCACGTGATTAACTGTGACAATAACCACAGCTAATATGGTCTAACCCTGCATATCTCTAATAATTCATGTAAGACCTAAGCAACCTAGTCAAAATAATAATTCTTGAGGTGTCTGTTAGTTGTCAAAAAGGGAGAAGAACATTTGTGATTCTTTGTCTTGTCCCAGTCTCAGGGCTCCTAATGATCAGAGCTGCACCTTCGGCTGCTCCAGGGGACAGTTATAAGTCACTGCCGGGCACTTATTCATCCCGTGCAGCAAAAACATGTAATCCGATTCATCACTGAGTTACTCCAGAATTATGACAATATGATTCAACGCATTTTACAATGATCTGCCTATTACTTGCTGTAATGAAGATGCAATGGATCACGACGACACAAGCTATAAAAATTACCAGTGTGGTTTGAATAGTCCATTGATCACACAAGAGAGAAAAGGCTGTTTGAAAGCTGGTACCATCCTAAGTCCTGACAACCAGCTGGATTTACAGCTAATTTTTAGATGTACCTTGAACTAGTATTTAAGAAAAAAAAAAAAAAAAAGGTTTGTAATCAAAAAGATAAGTCAGGTTGGAGATATGGAGAATTTCACCTTGTATTTTTTACAGAGCATGTTTTAGAACCCAAAGTGTTGTAATCCTGTAATACAATTTTTTGTAGAACAAAAACATCTAAAGGTAATGAACATGTATGTCCCATTAGAGTTGGAGACAGGGGAGTGTACGAAATCAGAGTAGACAGCACTGCAAATACAATGCAGTCACACATCTTCCTTAGGTACATTGGCTTTGCACATGACTACAGGTAGGACTGAATGATCTTCCCTGTTTTGCTGTATTTAATAACAAGCTTCAAAACACACTTTCTCAGTAGAGAGAGCTTTTATGTAATACATGATTGTTATCAGTAATAACAATTGAACTAATGCCTTCTTTATTCCATTCAGCCAGTGGTGCCAGACAATAGAGTAATCTGTCTCCTTTCAAATTTAATTTTGCCATGGGAATCATTGGTGCTACTTGGCAAAATCCCTGCACTGAAGGAATATATATTGTTGAAAAACATGAAACAAAATCCTTGTCTGCTGATGCTATCTTGATGATGCCTAAAAATCCATCTATGTGCCAACTTTCATTTCCTGATCGAATCAGACTATGTGAACATTACTTATAAAAATGTCTGTAAAAACTCTGATAGAAACATTTTGAGTTTTGCCTGGGAAAACCACTCAGTCACTCATGACACTAAGGAATGGACTTTTCCTATGCATGCTAAAGTGATTTTCTTCACTATAGGTAGTTGCACTTCCATTGAGGTTCAAAGTAGAAAACGATTCAGCCGCTCCATCTGGGGTACGGCAGATGTTCCCATATATTAAATGGATCCCAGTATCCTCTAGAGAGAATACTTTATTCAGTATAAGCTGGGGTGTATTACAACAGCTTAAATCACTCTTATTTATATCGATGTCCCTATGGAACAATCAAAAGTTCAAGTTCATGGACAAATTGGCTTCTAGGTGTGTGTGCTCAGCCTGTAAGGCCTTGATCCCTCCAGCTCCCCTTGGGTGCTGAGCCCCTGTACCTGCCAGCGCTGCTCCAGCTCAGCGCGTTCCCTGTCTGACGGTGTGGGACAGGGTACACCCAGGAGGCTGTTATTTTGATTTCCCCAACTCCTTCTCTTTCCACAGAACATGCCACTGGCTGTTACAGCAGTGATGCTATGCGTGGAAACACCTGCAAACCTTTGTGTGGGTGCAGGCCCAGTGAGGCTGGGGCTGTGTCTGAGGCATGGTGGGATCTGCTCTCTCGGACCCAAAAGAATGCTGAACTAGGAAAACCCTCAGAGAGATGCTTAGGAAGTCTGGCAATGAAAGCTGAGCTTTGGGCATTTGCTTCAGGCTCAACTACTGACTATGGAAAAGAAAAGGATTAGAAACTCTTGTCAATTATCAGACAATTATTGCAAACTGTCAGTAGTGGTACTGGTTCTTTATCTCTACAAATGCTGAGAAAAACGTCTTTAACACTGAGAGATACTATTGCAGAAACTTTATTTACTGGCATTCCACACCCAAGAAGAACTTCACCACCCAGTCAAAACTGGAGAGCGGAGGATGACATATAAATAATCAAGGCCATAAGAAAGTACCCATGGCAGGCGCTCAGTTACAGAGTACAGTGCAGTGATTACAAGCCAAGGCACCCTCAGACCAGAAATTTGAACTGGTACTTCTAAAGCTCTAGGAATCATTAAAAATATTCATCTGAGCCTGTTTCTACACTCAGCAGTTGAAAATAAACTCAATTTCTCCACATACGGCTAAAACTTCGAAGTGCCAAGAATTTGGATGCGTAATCCTTGCCTTGCTGCGCAGTAGGACATTAACTACATGCTTGCGTTATTGTTAATGGTTAGACTACTCCATAACACAGGGGACAATATTATAATTGGTGGTAACTCAGACTCAACCTGCAAGGCCTGGAATATTGCATTTTCTGTGTTTGCCTTGATGGGTTGGTTGGAGTTGTAAAAATAGGTTGTGACATCTGCCTGGGCTTCTGTGTGCAAAATAGCAGCTGTGTGAGACGTGATAGGCAATAATTGGCTGCCTGCAGAGCAAGAAAACACCCACGTAAATGACGTCTCTCTGTTCTAAAACATTAGGCAAAGAAGCCTTTCAACAAGGGGCAGGCAGTCTCTCATGAAAGAACTGTCAAATCTGTTTACATCATTGTGTCTCATTAAACTGGGAAATGCAACTCTTCAGACAGTGCGCCATCCCACCATCCATCAAGATCACATTATTATAATGTATTATCTGTGTCAGTGTTCACCATAGCAGAGTTCTTGGAGACTGCCATAGCAGAACTTTTTTTTTTTTTTTACAGAAAGACAGAGAAACTATTTAAAATTAAGGATTCTTAGGAAATAAATAGAAAACAACAAAAAAAGCACCATTACATTGCCAAATAAATCCATAACACCTATACCTTGAGCATTGTAGGCTCTTCAAGCCTTTCTGTCACAAGATACGGAAGAGTCAAAGAAGGGAAGGAGATCAAAGGAAAGGCATCTCTATTAGGAATGAATATATCACCCCCAAGTGTCTTCGAAGTAGAAGAGATACAGATTTGAGAGGGAAGGCAATGTCATGTTGGTCTACAAAGTCTGAGTACCAAGAAGAGATCAAGCAGGGTGTGTTATTCATAATTTCTCATAATTCAGAAATCATAGTTATAAAATAAACTTATGTTCAGCACTGTTCAATTCCAAACCATCAAAATGATGTACTTTTCATATAGTACACGGACAAATGGTGGAACTCACGCCATAGAGTATTTTGGATGCTGAATGATGAGTTTACTCCATGGGTTTGCTTAAGATAAAAACACTGACAACAGAAATAGCTACTATTACAACTTGTTGATGAGGAGCTTATCTGGACTGCTGAAACTTGAAGGTGCAATGCATGTCCTATTACACTCTTCCTTTAAACACTGACTTCTATGAACTAGCTGAATCTTAAATGTGAGCCAATAGAATTAGTTGTATGTTCCAATGGTGTAAATAATTTTTTATTGTTACTATTATTAGCAAAAATAATGGAAATTATGGAACAGTACCTTACATTGATAACATTATTTTTTTTTAAACTTTGTGTATTCACAAATGTAAAAAAATTCAAAGGCCTCTGTGCCTGGAACTGAAAAGTAGTAGGAAGAACTGGTACTAGAGTCAAGGGCTTGGATCAGTAGCAAAGGCTGACAAGAAGTCAGTTTTTATGTGACGCAATTACAACTCAGATATGGAGACCACCTGACTGTCAGTGTATTAGTGAGACTACTGTGGTAGCTCCTGGTTTAGCTGTAATGTCTAAAAATGAATTTTTTCTCCAGCTTTTCAGATTATCCTTGAAAAATTTTTATAGCTTTAATTTTTGAACTGTAAAGTTTTCAATTTTTTTTCATCTGTAGCCCTCACCCCATTTTGATATTCTTATTAAAAAAACAAAACACAACCAACCCAAATTCTAGAAGCATCTAAAAGATAGATTTAAGAAAATGCCTCATCATGTTTCTAACACCTTTCAGCTGTGATGCCAGGACAAGGCATGTCAATGGCTGTGACTCCTTAGGTTGCTGCCCCCTAGTGCCTTCATCCACTGCATCTCATTGATGGATGCTTTGGGACAGGGACCTTCTACGGACTGTAAGTGATGCTGCAGTAGAGTATCAAGAAAAATAACATCCGAAAGTTGTCCTGAGCTCACAAAAGCTCTGCTCCTCCTCAGTCAGGTGTGGCATCCTCTGAGATTTGAATTCACAAAAGAAAAAAAGAAAATAAGAGCGATGGTTTCAGCAGTGTGACCTTCACAGCTGCAGGTCCATTGGGAGTTAGAAGAAATTGTCTCCCTGTATAGGAAATACTGCACAAATGGGGACCACAGCAGCAGCTGGCCACGCAAATCCAAATTCTGGCAATAAATTCCACAGATTGGTCTCAGGTAACTGATAAACAGATGCATTACATTTGCACTCTGATTGGCAGTATTCAGGCCTGCGCAGAGAGGATAACACTGGTTTTTGACAACAGGCAAAAAGCGACTTTTCAAAGTTGCAGTATTAAGAAAGGTAGGTGCTTTCATGTTGTTTCCTCCTCACTACATATTTACTTCAATTAGCATGAAGCTTTGTATTTTAAATAATCAGCAGTGGTGTGATAATACAGTTAACAAACACCAGAAAACCACACTTGTGTAGGATAGAGAATGGGTATAAAACGGCATGGGAGTTTTATTTTTCTTCATGACCCCTGTTCAAGAGCTTTGAGTTAATAAAGAGACACGATTTCTACAAATAGTATCTACTTGACATGTCTGATCTACTAGTAATATGCAATGCAAAAAGGAAGATAAGGACAGAGAGCAACACAGAGAATGAAGGTTTCGGTATTTGTCCCAGTACAGGCCAGCCGAAGCACTGGCTGCCGCCTGGGCTGGTCGGTGGTTGGCACCAGCCACGGTCCCACTGCTGCGCTGGAGAAGGTCACAATGAGCTGTCTGGCACCATGTGCTGACTGAGAAACTGAGCTGGGTGTCCGGCTTCCGTATCCCACTTCCTGCTGTGTAGCTGTCACCCCCAAAGGAGAAGGACGTTTGAAAGGAGGGTGCCAGGACAGCTAAGAGCAATATGCACTATGTCTGTCTTTAACATCCCCTGAGACAACAGGAGCAGCAGACTCAATCCTGCCACTGCTGGCTTTCCATTCTGGCTTCCCTTTCTCTGATGGGATAATATCACAGCCAAGAACAAGATCTGGCCTGAGCTTGGGTTTATTCATTTGCTCGTCTTCACTCGTGTGACAGCAAAGCTGGAGGGGAAGTAGGGACCACTTATTGGTGAGGGAAGGGATGAGGCTTTTCACGGGAACTGGTGTGAGATGGCATGGGGCTGGTCTGCATGGGGGTGACAGGTGACTATATCTCAGGAGGTGAGAGGCAAGGGCATCTTGTACTTTTGAAAAATGGAGAGATATAAGAAGAGAAAGGAAATATTAGGGAGTTATTTTCCTCTAGTACTTGGGGCAGAAAAAAAAGACTTTTGGCTTTGCAGCTGAGGAACCCAGGACTGACTCTCAGCTCTGCAGGAAATACAGGGAGAGCCTTTCATGCTCCTTGCACAGTAATCTGAACAGCAAAGATAAACTAAACTCTGAATCTAAAACTAATGACCTAATTCTGGATGATACTGAACATCACAGTAACATGGGGGTTGTGGGGTTGTGGATTTTAGGAAGGACCTCAGTGCAAGTACCGTGGCGAGCTAGTGAGACTTCTAGTGCAAAGCAACATGAGAGCTTGGGAAGTGCACTGAATAGGACCTAAGGGACCTGGGTGCATCCCACGTGGTCACTGGATAACTGGATGTGGGTAGGAAAATTCCTTTCCCTTCTAGGGCCTCTCTTTTACTCACTCTTGTAACGGGCATAAAAGTGCTCACTTTCATCAGAAAGTTCTTTGAGAATTATGACCGCCAGGTAAAAGCAAAGCATTTGCATCAGTTTTGTTGAGTTTTTCCTGCTAAATGTATTTTATATTATTCCAAAGTCACAGTCAAACATAAAGTTAATACATTAGGAATACAATCTGGGAGCTGTGACTGCCAAAGTCACTGCATGGCATCAGGCACAGCCTCTTGCATGTCCTTCCTATGAGAAAACTGTGGTGATAACACCTCAGTGGGCTATGGCAGGGTTTGACGTTAATGGTTATACGCTGTTTTGAAAGTTCAAGCTTGCTATAAAAGTACTGATAAAGGAGTCTGGGCCCATGCTTTCAGTCTCTCTGCCAGAGGGGAATGATAAAACTTACCCAGGGACCACTGGCTGTTTCTGAAGGAAAGGCATAGACTGTCATGAAAGCTGCCCTGTTCCTTCACCTCCCTGTCAGGTCAGGCCCAGGCTGGTGGTGTACCAGGGAATACCTGTGTTAAATGTGCCTGCTTTACCCACATTCAGCAAACACAGTTTTTATCTACTCCTTTCTTCTCAGCCCAAAGTTTCCTCCGAAAACAATAAAAAATAGTCAACTGAAAGTCCCTTCTCTGCAAGAGAATGCCCTTGCTAAACTTGTACTCCCAACATACAGGCCACATGCCTTCAATCTCACAACCAATGTAGGCTGGTGTCAAGCAGGGACCATGCCAAATACTCCTTACCTGTCCTCCTGGATGGGCATGTTATTTTTTCCCAGCTGAAAACGCTAGGCTAAAATTTGGCAAGAAGATAAAACAATCGTACACAGGCTTGTAATGATGATTTCACCGGGTGTCCTGTAGCTTTGAGTTATTAACAGCATAGCAAAATTCATTAGCATGTCAAAGCACCACAGTCCAGAATGCATACAGACCGGCATAAAGAATTAGGGCATGAAAGACAGCTTATGTGGAGAGTCACCGACAATGAAAAAGAGAGAATATGGTGCTTGGAGCAATTCTTATTCATCAGAGTCTTGTCAGTATGGTTACAAACTACAGAATAAAGGTGTCTAACCACATTTTGTTTGGCCACACTAGAAAGCAGAGGTTATGAGTGTATCCTCCGCTTTTTTCTATTCAGCAGATGCAGGTGTGTTTAGGACCCTTTCTCTGTCACATCAGCAACTTACTTTCTGCTGTGTAGTACATGATGCCACGCCATATAGTAAAAGACATAGCAATCGATCCATTTTCTGACTCTCTAGATTGATGTATTTATAGTCTCAGGCGGTGTAAATCACTGCAGCTTCCCTGAAGTCGTCTGAGTAACGTTGATTTAGAGTGTTAGGTCTCCAGACCAAAGTCACGCAGGGTCGTGCTGCAATTGGCCAAGCTCTTGCAAACTGGCTCAATAACTGTGCAGGTGATTTTGAGAATATTCTTCTGCTATAGATACTGGTGGTGATAATTAACTAGACGACAACCCCTCTGAGTCACTGATCTGTCAGGGGTCATTTCAGTACAAAGGTGTGCTCGGGGGTTATGTTTTCCAGGCAAGACATAAAACTGTGATTTCGCATTTACAATAACTGTTCCATGAGGGAGTATAACGCTAATGAAATCTGGTGTCCTACTTACATCCCAAACTGGAAAATTGCCACTCTGTCTGTTTGGTTTGTTTGCATCCAGTGCACAGTTCTTTTGGAGCCTTACACAGTCACACATTGTTGCTGAGTGTAGTTAGACAGCTGCTTTCTTTTTCCCTTAATTTGATGGCAACCCTGTCTCCCATCAGGGGTTGAAAATAGGGTACATCCTGCTTTAAAACTCACCAAGTACCTCTGAATTCAGTTTGCATGCTTTTGGCAGCACTACCGTTTCTATCTGTGCAAAGTAACATGAAGTGAGAGACTGTTTTACTGACATTAATGATCAGTGGAATCGGAGCAAGCCAGTATGAAAAATGGATATTAGTTAACTAGCAGGTGTTAGGTATGAGTAATGAAAGAAATGTGGGAGGCAAACTTTGCCCACTCACTTTGTGCAATACATGTATCTCTGCAAAGAATGGCCTCTTTGTGCAGGCATAAGCCTTGCATTCATTTCCTACTCTGATCTTATCTAGAGAATTTGAGCGACCCTGATATGCCTTTAAATTTGGGTGCCTTTACACTGAAATACTCCTTCCGTTTTTATTCATGTCTTTGCATTATTGGTCATCCCATTTTCCCCCTCCACAGATAGATCAACACCCTCTAATATCCTTGGGCTAATTATGTGTGCAAGTCATAATACAAAGCAAACGTGATCTGGTAATAACAATCACAGCTTTTGAAATGGAACATACCGTAATGTGATCACACGTGTAGTCAGACGTACGCTGCTCTGAGCCTGCAATACCCTCAGAGGTTCGGTATTTTCTTTTAAAGATACAAAGACCATCTGTTCATAGCCTACCTATAGTCTATAGACCATTCATATTTTAAATAGCCTTTATCTATAGTCTACCATGCAATACTTCTAATTTACTTCTACAGTACAGGTTTTGCAATGAAGCAGGGCCATGACTGTCAACTATTTGGGTAGATATGCCAAGAAAGAAACATTTCAGACATCTTCATTGTCAGTGTATGCTGTTAGATACAGTGTATTATAGGACCAGAAATGATAATTCAATATTATCTTCTGCATTACATAAGCCATAGCACTCTCCCAAGATTTAATTTATTCAAATGCTAAGTCATTATTTTTGTTAAAAAGTGCAGTTTATTGTACTCTGGCTTTTTTGAGCCAGTTATTCAGTCTTCCTCTTTTTAATATTCAATTATAAAGCTCTCCACTGTTGGAAAACTTTATTGCATAAACTTGTAGGACTGTGAGCAAACCATCTTGTCAGTAAATTAAGGAGAGAGTTCTGATTACAAAATATGCTTTTTCTCTTTTTTTTTTTTGGTCTGTTTTGTTTTGTTTTGTTTTGTTTGCTTGTTTGTTTTTCCCGTGACTAATCATTTGTGTACCTCTTTCTGAGTCCCTTCCAGTTTTTGAACATTGTTTTTGAGGTGGGGATTCAGAACAGAGCCAAAAATTCAGGTACGTGTTTCATCAGTGCCCTATGTATTTCCCTACCTACTCATTCATGGTATTTTACTGGTTTTGTCTTCAGCTACGTTTACATTAGCAATAACATCGCACTGGGATCTACTGTGAGATGGTAAATCACCATAATTCACAGCATCACAGAAAAGCTGTGGATGGAAGGCATCTCTGGAGACCGTCTAGTCCAACCCCTCTGGTTAAAGCAGGGTCAGCTCCAGCAGGTTCTTCAGGGCCATGTCCAGGGTGTTGAATGTATCCAAGGATGGAGACTCCTCAGCTTCTACGGGAAACCAGTTCCAGTTTTTAACCACACTCTAGTGAAAAAGGGTTTTCACATCTTTAAATGAAATTTCCTGTATTCTCATTCTCTCATTTCTCACATGAATTATTTGTTCTCAGATGAATGGCTTTCCCTTTGACGTAGCTAAAATGTATTTCAGCAATCGTCTAAATGCCATTAGAAGCCGAGATAAACTTCTGTGTTCTTGTCCCCAAGCAATAGGTGTTAAAACTGAATACATGGCAGTAATCTGATGTACTGCAGTTAAATAAAGAGGCTTAGATTAAACAGAGGGATCTGATAGTCATCATTTTGAAGTTCAGCAACATGCAACATTTGAACAAGTAAAATTATTTAGAACTTTATGTTCTCTCTTCATTTTTTTTTTTGTTTATTTTTCTAGTTCATTCTGAGATGTCATGATGCCTTAGGTTTAGCCATCGACACGACTTGTCTGCTTTGTCCAATTCAGATCAATGCACTTATACAACCCCATTAGCTCAATTTTCATAACCTATGTGGGAATATATGAATAAGCTCACATGATAAGATGTTCTATTTACTTATAATTTTAACATTAATTAATATTCCTTTTATTCATTTGTTAATTGTTATAAGTAATTCCTTTCTTAGTCTCTTACATAGATTTAAAGTGGTGCTATTTAAAGGGGCTATTACTCTGAAACACAGAAATAAAACAAACACCCACACTGGATATTCTCATAGATAATAATGAGAATGTTTAAAAAAAAAAGTGTGTTTTATAATATGCAGATTTGAAGTGCTGCTAATAATGTCAGAAAAATAAAACTTCAAAGTACCTCATGGTTTCCACTGACAGAAATTAAAAACTGCTGGCTTCATTGACAGAAAAGACAAACTTCAAAGTGGGTAGTCAGTCATCTTCAAAAGCTCGGAACAAGCCAAATGCTCCCACTGTACCTGATCTGTGAATGAAGAGAACAGGTATCTTTCCTTGTCTCTCAACTTCTCTCTTTTCTGAGCACTGAATTGTCTTAGAAGCAAAAGTACAAATAGAAAAAGTACTACACAGGCACCAGAATAACATAAACTTAATTTTTTATTCAACCACTTCAAAAAGTTAAAAAAAAGTTTTGTTTTGTTTTGTTTTTTTCCACTTACCAGTTGCAAAATATATACCTGCCTACATGGGCTGTAGCACCCTTCTCTATTAGTTGAAATAATGAACCTATTCACCAATACTATTGATCACAGGCTTACATTTTTCAAGCAAAAGAGCTGAGAGTCAGATGCTGATAGCTTTCTCTTAAGAGTTGCATACTTTGATACTTTTATGTAGATGATGGCTGACACACACTGGTGCAGCCCCACACATCCACAGGGCCCCTGAGCTGCTCTCTACTCTTCAGCAGAGCCTTCTCCCTTCCACTCAGAGAGATCTTGGGCTGCCATCAGCTGTAAATGCCCCCATTGCTCTGGATTTACAGAAAGGTAGTGAGAGCCGGAGTAGACATGATGTAGGAAATGTACCCTCTGGAATTCTTGTAAAAACACATTTCTATTGATAAGGAATAATATCCCAAGAAAGAGGATTAATTTTAAGGTGTGAGCTGCCACTAGACCCCAGAAGCTGCCTGTATTAGCAAATTTAACAGTGCCTGAGAACCAGCTTGAGCACTGCCCAGTGATCATCCATACCATTTAGTTGTCAGTTGTTGTCCCTCTTTCTTTATTTTGCTAGTAAACAACTGCATTGTGGGGTGATATTTCAGCTGACCCTAGCATGGCTCTCATTCCCTCGGGGAAGAGTGCAGTATGCCTCTGCCTAGTATGTGCACCAACAGCTTATGATGAATTTATGATTATGAGGGGGAAAAAAGACAGGATGCTTGAAGTGGCCCTCACTTTTTTGACTCGAATCTGCATTCGCTGCTGGAGGAGGAGCTGGAAAAGGAGAAGGAGAGAAAAGCAGCTTCCTTTGGAACTGCAGCAAGATACAATTGCTTTCTATAAACCTGACAGGAGAGGGGAGAGCTGCCTGAGCCAAGGGATAATATTGGCAAAAGAGCAAGAGAGTATTAACTGCAGAAAATTATAAGATGATTATTAACTGTCACAGCAGTCTGACTTTAGAGGAGCTGCCTTCTAACAGCCATGTGGGCAAAAAACTGAACAAGTTCTAAGACTGAACTTCATATATTTATTAAAAAGTCTCATGGTGTCATGGTTTCCTGTGACAATTGAGAACTGGACACAATGTCTCAGGAGCTCCCTTTTAAGCCTGTGTTCTGCAAGTACAGAATTAGTCTATATTGTCACTGTGTGATGCCTGTGAGCTTCTAAGCCAGGACTTGGCATTTGTGACCTTCACCTTCATGTTCTGTCATGGCTGCAGGAGGAAGTTGCTGAGTGCTATTCTGTTCAGGAACAGCTTGCAGAGACACACTGTGCTTTCTTTCAGGGAAAGTTTATAGGTGTTCTACCTTTTTACTTGTTAAGATCACAGCAAGAAATGCTATTTGTAACTTAAACTTGTGGAACTTTTTCAGAAAGCTTTGAGAGTAGGGTCCTTTTTGGAGCAAGGCTCCCAGATGAAAGCTGACAGATCTTGCTTATTTGCCAAGGTGCTGAAGTGAGGAGATCTCACAGGAAAAGTAAGACCACTTTGGAAAGTGACAGTTTTAACATGATATAGGTCCAGGGAGTTGCAGATTCCAGTCCCACCTTTAGAGAATTAATATGTTCCTGGCCCAGAGACAATATAAGTAGTCTCTGGTACACAGAGGCGGGTTTGGAAAAGGCAATCAGCAACTGAAAACTGATTAAGCATCTATCACAGTGGCCCATGCTCCTGGCTTTGTGTAGGTATGGAAATGCCAGTGAGAGGGTCAGCAAAGGCTTTTGTGCCCCCTTCAAGAATCAAATAAAAATCTTACAGCTCTGGTGTTTTAAGGATGCTTGATTTGCTCTATGACATTGAGTGTATTATATGAAAAGGCTTTGCTTTGGGGACACCTGTGCAGAAAGGGGAAAGAACTGCGAGAGTATATACATTGACCAAAGCTTCTAAGACTCACTAAGAGTGAATTTACTGAGCACAGCTCAAACAAATCAGAAGGAATCCTTCTCCACCCATGTTTCTCACAGTTCAGGAGTAATGGTGCAGACAAATTCGCGTATCTGGTGCTCAATATTCTGTTTGTGTTGTATGATAGGGTAGCTGATGGAGCAGCATCAGAACACCTTTGGAACCTGCAGTTCCTCAAGAACTGCTCCAGTATGGGAGCTTTTCATGGTGTTCAGTCCTTCAGTAACGGACTGCTTCAGTGTGGGTGCCCCATGGGGCTGCAGGCCCTGCCAGGACACTGCTGCAGCGTGGGCTCTCCATGGGCTGCCGTGTGAATAGCTGCTCCACTGTGGTGCTCCATGGGCTGCATGTGGACAACCTGTTTCACTATGGTCCTCTCCACAGGCTGCAGGTGAATCTCTGCTCTGGTGCCTGGAGGACCTGCTCCCCCTCTTTCTTTAATGGCCTTGGTGTGTGCAGGGTTGTTTCTCTCATGTTCTTCCCAGACCTTTCTCACACAGCTCCTGTGAAGGATTTTTCACTCTTTCTTAAATATGTTATCACAGCATTGCTGATGGGCTCGGCTTTGGCCAGCAGTGGGTCCATCTTGGAGCCTACTGGAATTGACTCTGTCTGACATGGGAGCAGCTTGTGGTATCTTCTCGCAGAAGCCACCCCTGCAGCCCCCCAATACTAAAACTTTGCCATGTAAACAACATACAAACTGCCTGGGGATGTATTTCAAAAGTACAAAGTCTGAGCATGATAAAGATCATTCTGAAAGAAGTGTGACTTTTAAAACCACTTAAAGAAGTCTACTGGACACTAGAGCTGTCCAGGGCTGCTGAGGTGGGCAGGATCTGCAGGTCCTTTGAGTATGGCAGAAAGGCAGTGCCGCACATGAGTGTGACTCCTCGGCCTGAACAGGGTTTGGAAGGTGATGTTTGCTGCTCCATGACCTGGGGCGTCTGCAGGATGGGATGCAAAGCAGTGCTGTGCACTGCTAAATGCAGGACTCTCTGTTCTTCCTGAGTGGCAGCAGCATCTGCACGTCTAGGACAAGCTTCCCCGAAGCAGCGCCACAGAGCCCTGTTGTAAGGTTTGCAGAAGAGGCTTCAGTTCTCTGCAGCTCGACTTCCTCATCTATGTGTTTATGGCTGCATTAGGAAACCTGTGAATGCTTAAAAGACTGAGTTCCTAGAACGAAAGCTGTTATACAGGCAAAGGCTTAAGTATGAATTCCTCAGGACAGGCATTACTGCTTCTTTGTAAAATGGCAGTTCTGTGAGGACTCTTTAGTTATAATGGCAATGACAATGAAAAATATACTTTAGGGTCTATCAGTCTTATAATTTGGTTCACATTGTGGCAGCAGATTTCCAATCTGAGCTGTGAACCTGCAAGCTGCTTTGCACAGATCCTTGTATCCGCAAAGAGTAGTTTTGAAGTGTGGTGCCACATATTCTTAGAAATGAGGGAACGGGTTTGTTGGAAGTTGGAATAAATGAGTTATTTTTTGTGGGTCTCAGCATGCACTTAGTAAGTTGTATAGAAAGAATACCGCTAGGTGGATAAATTTCATGGAGCAGTTTCTTCCTCTGTGTGAAAGGGAAACACACAAATGCGGCTTTTNCAGTGTGGGTGCCCCATGGGGCCGCAGGCCCTGCCAGGAGCCTGCTGCAGCGTGGGCTCTCCATGGGCTGCCGTGTGAATAGCTGCTCCACTGTGGTGCTCCATGGGCTGCATGTGGACAACCTGTTTCACTATGGTCCTCTCCACAGGCTGCAGGTGAATCTCTGCTCTGGTGCCTGGAGGACCTGCTCCCCCTCCTTCTTTAATGGCCTTGGTGTGTGCAGGGTTGTTTCTCTCATGTTCTTCCCAGACCTTTCTCACACAGCTCCTGTGAAGGATTTTTCACTCTTTCTTAAATATGTTATCACAGCATTGCTGATGGGCTCGGCTTTGGCCAGCAGTGGGTCCATCTTGGAGCCTACTGGAATTGACTCTGTCTGACATGGGAGCAGCTTGTGGTATCTTCTCACAGAAGCCACCCCTGCAGCCCCCCAATACTAAAACTTTGCCATGTAAACAACATACAAACTGCCTGGGGGTGTATTTCAAAAGTACAAAGTCTGAGCATGATAAAGATCATTCTGAAAGAAGTGTGACTTTTAAAACCACTTAAAGAAGTCTACTGGACACTAGAGCTGTCCAGGGCTGCTGAGGTGGGCAGGATCTGCAGGTCCTTTGAGTATGGCAGAAAGGCAGTGCCGCACATGAGTGTGACTCCTCGGCCTGAACAGGGTTTGGAAGGTGATGTTTGCTGCTCCATGACCTGGGGCGTCTGCAGGATGGGATGCAAAGCAGTGCTGTGCACTGCTAAATGCAGGACTCTCTGTTCTTCCTGAGTGGCAGCAGCATCTGCACGTCTAGGACAAGCTTCCCCGAAGCAGCGCCACAGAGCCCTGTTGTAAGGTTTGCAGAAGAGGCTTCAGTTCTCTGCAGCTCGACTTCCTCATCTATGTGTTTATGGCTGCATTAGGAAACCTGTGAATGCTTAAAAGACTGAGTTCCTAGAACGAAAGCTGTTATACAGGCAAAGGCTTAAGTATGAATTCCTCAGGACAGGCATTACTGCTTCTTTGTAAAATGGCAGTTCTGTGAGGACTCTTTAGTTATAATGGCAATGACAATGAAAAATATACTTTAGGGTCTATCAGTCTTATAATTTGGTTCACATTGTGGCAGCAGATTTCCAATCTGAGCTGTGAACCTGCAAGCTGCTTTGCACAGATCCTTGTATCCGCAAAGAGTAGTTTTGAAGTGTGGTGCCACATATTCTTAGAAATGAGGGAACGGGTTTGTTGGAAGTTGGAATAAATGAGTTATTTTTTGTGGGTCTCAGCATGCACTTAGTAAGTTGTATAGAAAGAATACCGCTAGGTGGATAAATTTCATGGAGCAGTTTCTTCCTCTGTGTGAAAGGGAAACACACAAATGCGGCTTTTCTGCAATATAAATATTTCAAAAAATGTATTCCACTGAAAACTGTAATTTTGTGAATGGAGCAGAATGAGAACGAAATCGCCTTTAAACTAGGCCCTTGGCAAAATGGAAAGTTTTCTGCTTCTGTGTGTCTGCTCAGGATAAATTCACTCCTCAAAAGACTGCTGGCACCATATCCAATTCAAAAGTAATCTCTGACCTCCTGTCCCTAGGGGGATTTATAGGGATGAAGCCTGGCTCCACCTTTCGATGCATTATGCATCAGCCCTGTATGTAAGGAGAGGGTGAAAGGTGAGGCTTTCAGCCTGTGTCTGGCTAGGCCTTGGTCTGCCCCGTTGACTACAGGCATGTGGCAGCTGCCCACTGTGGAACACCCTTCCCGTGTGTCCAGCCCTGAGCGAAGGCTGAACCTCAGGGTCCGGGGCTGCCGGAGCTCGGAGGGGCACGGCTGTGGGGACAGTGTCCTCCGCATCCTGTCCTCTCACTGTGCAGATAACAGGGCTGGGGATCTAGCTGTCCACAGGGACAACAACAAGCTCATGCCCAAAGAGTTTGTTTCAGTCACAAAACAGTGTCTTTTATGGGTAACTGTATAGGTAACTTTGTGCACAGGTGGGGAGGGAGTCCATTGCACGGGAGTGGGATGGCAGCGGGCACGGGCAGCTGCTGCCCCTGCCCATTGTGCCGGGCTGCTGCACAAAGCCTCCTGGTGAGGAGCCTGGCCAAGGAGCTGGTGGCCGTGGAGCGGGTGGCCATGGAAACACTTCAGCACGGCTGTCAGAAACCCAGTGCATCACTGGGGCCTGCCTGGCGGGTTGCTGGGGTTACTGGAGGGTGGCAGCAGGAATGGAGGACCCAAGGTCTGCCTAGAGTCCCAGTCTGGCCTGGCTGCTCTGTCCCTCTGCCTGGCTTGATCCTGCTGAGGAAAAGCTCCAAAGCAGCTGTGTGATTTTCTCAGTTAAGAGTTTCCCCTGATCAGAGGTTTAAAATGGCCCAACTCCTTTCCAGGCTGCTAATTAGGAAACATGAAAGGACTCACAGGGGGTGGAGGGGAAAGGGTTTTTCCTGGCCGGGTGTTACTCCAGTGCAGGCTGGATGTCCCGTGGTAGATGTTCATAATTAACAGGCAGACCTCTAAACGCCAAGGGACCCAGGGAAAAGTTGCCGTGCTCATCCGTGGAACTGGGACATTTTTTCTACTTAAAGACCCTTTGTTAAACTGCCTCAGAGTAACTCAAGCTTGACAAAGTGGAATTAATTTACCTTCATCTTCCCAATCTTATGCAAAACAACTTCAAAATCAGAAGGTCTTTTGAGGCAATGATATCCGGCACAAGGAGTAAAGCATAAATCTGGTTTTTGAGGCATTTGATGTAACATAAACCTCTAGTGATAATTCTGCACTCTGGGAGATGTCAAAACATCTGCTAGCAAAGGAAAGGATGTAGCCCACTTCTCTGCCAAGGTTAGATGTCACCTCTCTGTCAAGGGTGAAGCTCACCTCCCTTCTCAAGTGGTCAGCACAACCTTTCGAATAAGAGACTGTCTTGTGGATATGTACACTCTCACCAAACTTCAGCGTATCCCCATCTTGCTTTGATTTTGAATGCACTGAGCAACCTGATCTAGTTGAAGATGTTCCTGCTAGTTGCAGGGGGTTTGGACTAGATGACTGTTCTATGATTCTATGAAATTTTAAGGACTGAATATAAACCAAGACCTCTCCTTTTTCAAACACTACTGTCAATACCAGCCCTGACCTCCATCTTCCAGTCTTTTAATCTTTTTTTTTTTTTTTTTTTTTTTTTTCTTGAGGACAATGTATTCAGAAGAAAGGAATTCTTATTTCCAGTTCCTTGGTTGAGGTTTCTCTGTTTTAGCCCTTTTCCTCACAAACTGCAACAGAACTGATGAAGTTTCACCCTGGACGGTTAGTGGGAGTTGGAGCAATTAAAAATAAAACTTGTCATTATTACCTATTCTTGTGCCAGGAAAGAATATGTCAAATCAAGAGAATCAGTTCAGCATATGGCTAATCAAGACTAGCTTCCAACCTAAGCAACCTTTTCTCTCTACTGAAAACAGGCTAAAATCACCTTATTTGAACTTAATTAAAATATCCATCTACAGGGTGTTTCAAAAAGGTGGACCCAATTTCAAGTGTTAAGAATTTCAAATTTGGTCCATCTTTTCGAAACATCATGTATTTTTAAAGCATTTTCCAAAACAAAATAAACTACTATTCTACATTCCTAACATGGACCACATCATTATTACGTATTGATGTTGTGGCTCTTAGAGGCCTCAGAGAAGACTGAACTAAGCTGGTATCGTCTTGAGCTCAAAGACACAGCATGAAAGAGAGTTCATAGGTGGTCCCTGTTCCTAAGAGCCTACAGATCTCAGCAGGTAGAGTGTAGAAGATAAAACAGATGGGAAGAATTGATATTACTTGCCTGAGATCCAGCAGATCAGTAAAGAAATCCAGTTCTTTTATGTACAGGCCTGTAGTGTTCCTGGTACATTGTGCCTACTCCAATTCCTTAATAGTAGTATGGTTTTAGTGCAAATAATTTGCTTCAGCATACTTTGTGTCTGAAGTTACTTGAAATATGTCTGATTGAAGTTCTAAGATACAAACATCTCATTGAACCTGGGGTAGACTGATTTTAGCCTTTTCATGCAGGAGCAGGGAGGCACAGCTGCATACTGTTATATCAGGACTGTTTGGGTTTTTTCCTAGAGAAACATATCTAATTACATACCACATCTTCTTAGTTTGATGTTTCCTACTAGGTGAACTATAGAGCCTAGTTCTACTGCTACAGAAATAAGCAGGAGTTTCCCCACAGGTTTCTAAAGATTTTAAATTACTGAACTAAAACCAAATCATGGAATAGTAGGGTGACCTCAGCATGCAGTTTGCAAAAAGGAAAGACATCACAGGCACACGGCTATAGATTCTGTTGCCAACACTAAAATCGGGGGTTCACCTTGGCTTTTGCCACCACACACTGCATCACTGACCCTTTGGAATTCAGCGGTGGTGCAGAGATGTCACCATAACGTCCCTCACCCTGCAAAGAAAGGAGCAGAAGGGAGGGACACTGATCTCAGGTGAACTTCCATTCTCACCAGGAATGGTTATAGAAGGACCTTCACAGCTAGATCTCAGGGGTACAGAGCACTCGGGGATGTGAATTGGAGTTGAGATAATCGAGGAGGGACTTGGGTTGGGGTGGGGTTTTTTGCACTTTCTTAGACAAGTAGTGCAATAAATGACCAGAAAACAACTTTCTTATCTGTCACTGGGTGGAGGGAACCTTTGGCTTTTGAAGATACAGGGCCCTCCGGCCACTTGCCTGTTGAACTTTTGCAAGTTTCTGAGGTGACTTTGGCAGCAGTATCTATTCCATGCTTGCAACTTACAGCAAGGTTTTTAACAAAGGATTCATGAGCAGTTAATGTTTGTTGAAAACAGGTATAATGTAGATGTTAATAAACCAAAGAGTAGAAGCTTTTGCAGGTTACTACAAGCGATATGCCCATCTACTAGAATTTACAACATTCATGAAGCACACAATAAAACAACTATGGATTGATTATTAATTCTTGGGGAAAAGTTATAATGTCAAAGGTGGTCAGTATGTTTTTTTCCAGAAGAAAAACAGAATTATATTTTTTGCTGATTAAAATGGCTTTCTGAGGTGGAATTAAACCTGGCAAGGATGTTTGTTCAGAAGTGAAAGTTTCCCTGTCAATTACAGTGTGACAGTTTTCAGGAGTAACAAATCTTTAATTAATGTGGGATGGATGCCAGAGGTGGTTATTTTAAAAATAAACTTGAAAGCAAGTGCAGGAATTCCCTGCAACAAAGGTTTTCTGTTGCCATTTTCTGAGAACATGTGACAATGTGTTTTATTTGGTAGGCTATTGGGGCTGTCATCACAGAGGCATCATTCTAATTGTCATTTAATAGAAGCGTTATTTTATTTTATTCTAAACCACTTCCATGCATCTCCCATCACCTAAGTCTGACATCAAAGAGAATTCAAAATCAAACAAGCTACTCAAGAAATAATTGTCCTTTGACAGAACAAGGACTCACAGTGCACTTTAATTTTTCTGTAGACTGCATGACATGAAGACAGGGGCTTCTGTGTCTTGATCTGTGACAACTGAGTTCTTACCAAATAATAAACACAACGGTTAATGTAAAGGCTCAGGGTAAATCCACACGCTTGGTGTATGTAGGCATAGATGAATTTACATAGGCAACTACTGCAGAAGACAGAGAGATGATGACAGTTGACTCTGTAAAAAACAGTTTTCTAATGTAATTGTACCAAGGATGAGTAGCTAAGCAAACAGTTGTGTCTTTTCATAATGGTCATGCTAGAGAAGAAGATAGAAAATGGCAATAGTTGCATTCACCTTTTGCTCATATGAAGTTAATTAAATATCACAAGTGAATTAGCCACTTTATTTTCCTTCCTTAACTACAAGAATTAGTCATAGATTCAGTGAGGAGAAATGTTGCTATTAGCAAATGGGAAATGCAGTGGTGTTACTAGGTAGTGATCTATAACATTCTACCTTTTAAAATTCAAAAATAAAAATAGAAAGCTCCATTAGTTCACTTCACCTGAGTTTCTGGTTGAGCAGCTGCTGTGAAGAGATCAGGATCTGACCTGATCCATGACAAGTAGGGCAGCTGCTGTTAGCTTAAGAATTTACTTTTTTTTTGTCAGTTTTGTAATGTTCATATAAGACATACCACTCACCCTGGTAGCTTGGAGCACAGAATCATAGAAGTCATTTAAAAAGAACCCAAAAGCTAAGAGGATGCCAAGCTCCCACAAATCAGATGGTAGACTGTTTGTAATGGCTGTTGGTGGCAGGAGGGGCACCACAGTGTCACCCAGTATGACTGGTCTAATGAACAGACATCAGAAAGCTACTTCTGATAATAATTACACTACCAACACTGGGAAACTTAACTGTTTGTTGAGTTTTGTATGTAGTCAGCTAAGAAGGGGGAAGAAAAGCTTAGTTAGGCACATTATATTGGAAATTTAATTACCGCTTACAGGTTAGTCAAGTATTGCCTGTTTAGAAGTGTAAAACATACGTTTGACAGTCTTGCATAGCTATAGATATGTATTTTATTTCTTCAACAGGAAAGAAATTCTAAATAATAGTTGCAAAATATATCAGTAATTAATTTGTATCAACTCAACTGCAGAGTGGGAGTTTGCAAGCAAATATCTAGGCGAGTAAAACCCCCAGTTTCATAAAACAGTGTCTCTTGAAAACTAATACTTCTCTTATTACAACCAACAAGAGGAAATTGTGGATACAACTTCTAATTTTGACTGCCAATTACTCGTTGTTGACTGAGGCTATTTAAGCTAGATATGTTGGATAAGCAAGTAACTTAGGAGCCTGAGCCGTCCCTCACTTCTTCTGTAGTCAATGGCAAGACTACACTTTCAGGTGTCACTTCAGATCTGTCCATTCCCAGTAGCAAACATGTAGTGGGAAGGGGAGTCTATAGTGAGTATCTCAAATATACTCCTAATATAGGCACATATACTCTCTGCCTAAATCCACATTAATCCTATATTAATCTTGGCATAACTCCATATTTCTTAATCAGACAAAAATACAACCTTGGCAAAATTTGAGGTCAAGCAAAGATTTGACTCAGAAAGGACTGTCATGCTAGGACTTGTTTGCTAGTTTGGCATCTGGTGACAATAAAAGACAGCAAAAATACCCCATCTATAACTTTGAGAACATAAGACAAATTATGCAAATATTCATAAAACAGCCAAGGTTGGAAGAGACATTGAAAGATCATCTGGTCCAAGCTGCTGTAGGGAGCCTAGATGAGATTAACTAGTGACCTGTCCAGTCACATCTCAAAATCCTTTAGTGTTGGGGACTCTGTCACATGCATGAAGTTATTCTAGTGATTGTTCTTGCTGTAAAAAAATGTCTTTCTTATATCATGATGAAACCTCTCCCAATGTAACTTTTACTCTTTGCCCCTTGTCCTTTTTATGCGATTCCTTGTGAAGAGGCAGTCTCCACATCCTCTTTGTAGCCATCCTTTAAGTACTGGAATTCTGTAATGAGGTCTGTCCTGAGCCTTCTTTACTCCAGGGAGAAAAGACCTAACTCCTTCAGACTTTCTTCACAGGGCACATTCTCCAGCCCTTTGATCATCTTTGTGGCCCTACTTCGGACTCCAGTCTGTCTGTGTTTTTCTTGAATTGTGAGGACCAGCACTGGACACAGCACTCCAGGTGAAGCCTGACAAGTGCTGAGTAGGATGGATGACCATGTCTCTATCTCTGCTAACAATGCCACTGCAGATGCAGCCCAGTATCTGGTTTGCCTTCGTTGCTGCAGGAGTTCACTGCTGACTCACGCTCAGCTTGTTGCCCACCAGGACCCCCAGGTCCCCTTCAGCAAGGCTGCTCCCCAGCCACACAGATCCTGGCCTGTACTGGGCTCTTCGGTTATGTTGTCCCAGGTGCAGGACCTTGTTGAACTTCATACAGTTCTTGCTAGCCTGCTCTTCCAGCCTGTCCAGGTCTGTCTGGGGTGGTTTGCCCTTCTAATGTCCATCTCACCAGCTGGTTTAGTGTCATCAGCAAACAGTAAGGGTGCTTTCAATCCCATCGTCCAGATCATTTAACAAGATGTTGAACAGCCTGTGGGCTAATATCGATCACTGGTGGATCCCACTTGTGAGAGGGTGTCAGCCTGAGTAAAAAACAACAACCACCACCCTCCAAGTGTGGCCTATGAGCCAAATTCCTACCCATCTCACAGACCACCCAGCCAGTCTGTATCTTGCCAGTTTGTTCAGGAGGAAGCTGTGGAAATCCGGTGGCATAAAGGGCTGACATACCCCCCACCCCATGCATGGAGCCTGAAGGAAGAAGGGCTGTGTGGGTATTTCCCTTGGGGTAGTGGGTGCAACTACTAACAAACGCAGTAGCGTTCAAGCAGTTTACATGCCGTTTCTCTCATCATGCTGCTCTTATGATCATTTTTGGGTGACATCTGAGCCACAGAGTTTTGTTTGCACAAACACTCACATAAAGTTAACTTTTTTTATGCAAATAAGTGGTGTTTCGCAAATGCTAATTCTGAATTTGCACTTGAAGGAATGATTAAATTGCTATCTAATTAAGGGACAGACACAACAAGTGCTTTATGCAGTTAATTGCCTTGGAAAATATGATTTGAGTTTTCAATATTCAGGATCAATAAGGAAAAAAATTAAAACCATATGCACAAAACATGTTGGAATAATTACTGTGTTTGAGGAAAATACTGTTATTTGGATGTATTTAGTGATGTGAGAGGACTACTTAATTTCTCTGATGATTTTTAAAAAATATCTAGTATGTCATTACATGTCATATAAAGAATCAGTTTTGTTTTTTCTTTAGCTGCAAAGGGCCATGAGTAGTATTCACTTTATTAATATGTTTATTGTACAGACTAGTGAGCTCTTAGTCTTTTACTTGAGAACTTAATTTTAGAATGTCAGAGTATATCAGGGTTTATCTGACCTTCATTGCAGAAGTGATGATAAGAGTGTATACCTTAGATTCCCCAAATGACAGAGATTCAATTTCATGAGTTTTATTGGAATATATATCACTAAACAACTAAGTAAAAAGCTGGATTGCTTTTGTGTATAAATAAAATGAATGTAATTTTCATGCTTACTAGCACTCAATTACTGATGAAGTTGCCATCAGGAATTTGACAGATGAGGGATTAATTCCCCAGAAACGAGGTTTCTTTCTTCTTCTTGTTATGAACATATGTGTATGGAGGGAACAGATCTGAGTATGCCAGATGCATAAATTAAGACGTCTAGGATGAAACAGAACAGCTGGGAATGTAGCTTGTGATAATTGAAGGCTAATTAACTTCAATGAGCAATTTTCCACTAGGTGTTCTACGAGCCATATAGAAACTAGGAAAAATGCATGGTGTGCATTTTCATTCAGAAATTTGATATGAACTGCTGTTCTACCTACATGGTAAGTAGAAAATGACTGTACTGTCTTTTCTGAGTATAAATATTCATGTGCTTTGATTTGCAAAGATCCTTTCATTTCTTTCTAAGCACTGACCTGGATCTGTACGTTCCTTGTCTTATCAAAGATGTGATATTTTCTTGCTTTAACAGATAACCAAAATGAAGAGTCTACTTTTAAGAATATTTTCGAATGCTAAAGCTCTTTCTCTAATATTCTATGCCAAGTTCGGCTATTCTGCTGTAGCCTGCTATAGCACTTTCTAAGCAGCAATTTCAGGTTATGTCCATAATTCCTGTAGTTTTTTACTATTGCTTAGAACACTATACCAGTGAATAACAAAGCCTTCTTTCCCAAACAAACCATTTAAAGAGCAGGAAAAGGACACTAGATGCCCTACTTAAAACTTTTCACCTTTTTACACACATACACATTCATCGCACAAATTACTTTTTCTAGATATTTGGTCCCCTCTGTGGTTAGGATCCTACGGTCCTGGGTGATCCTTCAGCTTGTGTGTCATCAAGTAAGAAACTGGGTTATGAGTCCTGTTTACCCGTCTTTTAAAGAGAAGCAAGGCTATGCTTATTTTGAATAGAGTACCTCCTCACAGAAATGAATTTTACCTTTCCTGACTTTAGCTGCCCAGAAGGTAGATGCTGTGTTTTTAGTGGAAAGAAATAGGGTTACTTCCTTCCTTGAGCTTTTATCTTTTAGAGCAGGGGTGTCAAACTCATTTTCACTGGGGGCCACATCAGACTGTATGAATAAGTCCTAAAATCATGTTTGGCCCTTTGAAGGCAACTGCAAGGTTGATGTGGTCCTTGGTGAAAATGAGTTTGACACCCCCACTGTAGATGCTTCTGAAGGTGCCTGTTGCCCTGTTGATAGAGATGGCTAGCTGTGATTAGCCACATAAGTGTGGAAGTTGAACAAAATAAATAATAAAAATGGAAGATGTAATGATTCACCTGTTTTTATACCATTTACTATCTGGGGAGTCACTGAGAGGGTGGTCAGTCAGTGGAATTGGCTCTCCAGGGAAGTGGTCATGGCACCAAGACTGTCAGAGGTCAAGGAGCATCTGGATGATGCTCTTAGTCACATGGTTTAGTTTTAGGTTGTCTTGTGAGCAGCAGAGAGTTGAATTTGATGATCCTTAAGCATCCCTTCCAGCTTGAGATATTCTATGCTTCTGAGAGTCTAAGTGATTAGCTTAGATTTAGGCAGTTAACCTTTAGACATCTGAAAGGAGGTCAGGTAAATCCCACCATATGGTCTATAGGCAAACAGACATATCTTTCCATTTTGAGAAGAACAGTTGACAAAGGCATGAAACTGAGGTATTGCCTTCCAGTCTTACCTTGGATGCTTACTGTAGGCTTTAAGGAAATACTGAAGTTTTACATCTTATTGGGGTAGGATCTTAAGTTTCTACAGAATCAGTACGTTACTAAGCGTTGTCTCGCCTATGGAAAAATAGAAAATCCATTTGTTGAGCAGCTCATTATTTATAGGACCGTTGTCTCTCCTTTGTACAAGTGGTTTCCCTGTAACTCATGTCACAGATTTTTTTTTTTTTTCTGTGTTATTTTTAAAGGAAACTGCTCTGCTTGGGATCAGGGATAGGAAAGGGAATATTTAAATATTGCCATGAGAATTAATGATATTTGAATGATAAAAGACACCTTAATCTACAGGAAAAGCAAAAGGGTCAGTATAATTCTCATTACTTGCCACAACAAAGGATTTTTAAAATAATTAAGTAGAGCTGTCTTTTTTTAAAGCAAAAAAACCCCAACCTGTCATTGTCAGAGTTATGGCATTCTGTTGCTTATTAATGAGACTTCTGGAAAACAAGTTCTTGGCAGACTTGGTTTAAATCCTGAAGTTCTGATTAAATTTTAATTTTATTACAGTAAAATATGAAAATTTGACTATAGCAATCAAAAGGTCATTTCAACAACACTGTCAGTACAGGAGATGTATTTACTCCAGTGCCTGTTAGAGATGTTCTTTCAAGATTCAGAAAAATAGCATGTTAACTATTAATAAATATTGCTGTGGTAGGAAGAGGCATGACAGAAACAGCAATAACAATAATTACCTCTAAGCGTATTCCTGAGAAACCTATTTAAAAGACTGTTTGACAGAAAATATGTGGGTCAAGACCTATCATCTCTCCAACAGAATGAATATGTGATTCATTTTATACCATTCTTGATCAAAAAAGCATAGAAAACTTGATATCCCAAATAGCTCAAAAAACAAAAACAACTTTGTATTTTTGTGAGAACACTTTAATTTTGAAAACTGGGTAGGAACCACCTGATTATGGTAAAGTGATTTTGAAAATAATTAAGCATTCTGCAGTTTAGGCATTATAATAACTAGTCAAGTATTTTCTTTCATCTTCACCTCTTTGCTGATAAGGAAGCAGTGTCATCTGAGGGATAAAAGGAAAATGCAAAGTAACACTAAAATTAGGAAGCGGTTTTACAATATAGGTAAAAAAGTGCCAAGAAATATTCCTTTTGTGAACTTTTGTGTCTCAGATTAAGAGAAAGCAAGGTGTTCATGCCAGTGATGTCGTCCTAAATGTGTAATTTTTGCTATAGATTTGATTGATATGGTCCTGAAGTGAAGATGTTGATGGGTGTCTTGCTCAGGTGATTGATGCATGTGCCAGTGTGGGAGTTTCTGTGAAAAGGCGTGGAAATTGTTAGATGTCTTGTTTTGGCTTCAGACTTTGAGGAACAAGAATCCCCTCTATGTATTTTGGGTTTCAAGAATTTGTGACAGTCATCACTGGGGATAGCAGCAAACTGATGATTTCTGGAACTGAAAGCACAAACAAGCTAGAACCATACGATGTATGGGTCATATTTTTTTAAAAAAATTATACAGTAGAAAACATTTTCTACATAGTGTAGAAACTGACAATCCAGAGTGGTACACCAGGGCACTGAGAGCCCTTGGGGCTCCCTGGGGGACAGCCACTGTGGGGACACCCCAGGGTGGTGGGGCATGGCCTGTCAGCCAGGGCCTGTTCCACTGCTCCAGCCCAGGGCATCACCCACCTCTGTGGGGAAAGGGCTGGGCCAAGGCCGGGCTGGGCTGTTGGCCCGTGGGTGGGCCTTGGCTCCATGTGGCCCATGGCTGGGCAAGGCTGGGGGCAGCTGCAGACCAGCCCTGCTGGGGGGTCACTGGGCAGGGGCTGTTGGTCCCAGGGGGCTGAAATGGGGTCCTGGGCTGTAGGCAGGTGGAGGGAGGCCTGGGGTTGGGGGGGGTGCGGTTCTGGCAGGACCTGTTGGTGCTCTCAGGTTCCCTGACACATTAATGTAGAGCTAGAGTAAAGCAAGGAATCAGTCATAAATCACAGCAGTTTTAGGTGGAGCTTGGTAAACACTGTTTTTTGTTTTTAAATCTTGTTTTTCTTATGTGTTTTTGAAAGTGTAGCATCTATTGTTTAGTGTGTAGACAATAACAAAGGCAAGAAGGAGTGCTGGTAATTAATTAACTCCATTAATTAAGTCAATTAAATGCTGTAAAAATACCATTGTGTGTTGGCAAGGAGAAGGACACCTGGAGCCCTGTTGTCCTGGCATGGCTGGCACAGGAATGAGTCCTGAAAACTGGGGGTCAGTGGGGTGATCGGCAATTTCTGCAAACCCAGATAACAGAAGAGCCCTCAGCAGGAGGAACACCATGCTCTTTTGCTACTTCATGTAGTGTTGTTTTTTTCACTACTTTGAATGATTGTAGGGTCTGTGAAATGTGTTTCAGTAAGAACTTCCAAAACTATAGGTGTTCATATGCATTTTTCAACATGAAAATACGTGAAAAAGGTGGTGTGGACTGAGGTGGAGATTCATTTACTGTAAAATAATGAACTATTTATGAATAGTCCTGTTGCTGTTATCCTGACTTCCATTGTTCAGGTAGAATATTTATTGTAGAAGCAGCAAATACATCACATGTGTTTGTGAATATATCTATGTTTAGTGACTGGGATTCAAAACCCACTTTTGATTCCAAAGAAGACCAATATCACATTGGGTACTGAACTGAATTGTATTTTGCTTCTCTTAAAGTCCTCTGGCATGCAGCAGGATATATACATACATACAGTGATATAAACAGAAGAACACATATCAATACTTTTATTCAGAATCAGTCAAGCTCTGCTTTGTCCATATGGCTGAGCCTCTCATGGAGGACAACTCACAGAAAACATGTATAATAAATACCATTGATTTGTTAAGTTGAATGCTGTTGTGTTTGACTGGCTATATGTTTTACCATCTGTTGACTGTCTTTGTACTTTTCATACAAACACTGGGAACAGCAGGGCAATAATTTGTGTGTTTAAAATACACAGATTTGTATTCTGTATTACTCAGATGGGATGCTTAGTTTGCAAGACAGGTGGAGTATAAATGGGATCAAAGAGACTTAGGAGTGTTTAATACATATCTACAGCTATTTGCTGGGCAAAGATGACGATGTTCCCTTGCATGCTAATTCTTTTTGCAAAGCCAATAAAAGAGCAGCTTTTTCTTACAGAAACTGACTTAGAAGTCTGTTAACAGTGAAGACTGTTGTGGAGTTTTCTTTTCCTTGTATTGCATGAAACCTAGGTTGCTGTGATCTTATTCTTCTCCACAGTGAAATGCAGAGATAACAAATTTTAAGGACAAGAGGTGAAGTATTACTCTGGAGAGTACAAGTACAGAAACTTCCATTTGAGAGCATGGTTTGATGAAGAATAGAGTAAAACAGAGGAAGTGGTGAGTAATATTTTCTGTACTGACGAAAGGGTACCCTGAGAGAGGACATCAGCTTTTGAAATATGTGCTCTTTTTAACTAAAATTGGTTGAAGCATGATTTGTCTTCCACTGTAAAGGATATAGAGAATAAAGGAGTAGGGAATAAAGGAATAACAAAAACCTGGTAATATTTAGATCTCACAAGGAAATTCTGACTTCTGTGGAATTGATTGTAAAACTCCTCTTGACTATACTGGAAACAAAGATTTTTCAATTTGTGTTGAAAAAAATAATGACATTTCCTTCCAGAATCTGGTAGAGAGAACAAAAGAAAGCAGGATTTAAGAGGCCAAATTTGTATGTTCTGCAGTGATAAACAGGACAGGACAAATTAAACTTTGACTGAGGTTAGGAAGTGTGATTATACATAATGTTGTTGAAATTCTGCTGCTTTGTTGAGGACAAATTTTAGAAAGCCCATGAGACAACAATTACAATTACAATTTGCAGCTATTGCTGGTGGGGATTGAGGGTACTCTTGCATAGCTATGGTGCTCATAAAAGATAAGCCATAACGTCTTAGAAGCAACAACAGGCAGTGATTTTAATTTACTTATGTCTCAGCTTATATTTTGACATCCTACTTAATCAAACTGAGTTTTATTTAACTTATTTCTACTGACAACTGACCTGTTTTTTTTTTCCTCTCTTGTTCCCCCATAAAAGCAGATGGTTCTATGCACAGATGATCACGGACAGCAAAACCAAATTAGCATTGTCTGATTAAATATTTTCAGAGAAGAATACCTGACTTGTCAGTTACTGCTTAGAACAAGAAAGGCAAACAAATTAAATGCTTTCTCAATACGGAATTCAACAACTTTGCAGCCCCCTTATGCTGACTGTGCATACAATCTTGTATAAGCCTGTGCTCTGTACCCAGCAACTGTGATGTCAATAAGTTGATTCCATTAAGAAAGATGTGAGGTTATCAGGGTTGGAACAAACGTAGTAATCATGATCTAAAATGCATTGTCTAGCAAATAACCAAGTGTTTGCCTGTAAGTTCTTCAAGACAAGGATTATCTTTTTGTTCTGTGTACAGCGTCTAGTACAAAGGGAATCTGTGCCATGACTAAATCTGAAAACACTGCTGCAATAGAAACAATAATAAACCATATGGGGGAGGATTATTTGTGTTTTGGAAAAAAAAAATCAGTTAATTGTTCATCTAAATGTATTTAAAATTCCCTACTCTGTTCTCACTCTTTTTTCTAATAAAGTTGAAGTAACTTTGCAAAGACTGTTTGTGAAACTGGCTTGTTACTGATCGCTGACAATAAGAGTATTTATTTTAATATGCCCCAAATGCAAGCAGTTATTTGATGCTGGAAGCTGGCCACTTTGTTTGATTTAGTATGGTGATTCATTCCCACTTTCTCAGCAAGTCTGGTGCTTGTACTATCCAAAACAATTCCAATATTTAAATAATTGTATTTTTTTCAGTTAATTGTACTAAATATTTGATCTTCAGCTAGAGTTTAATAATTAGAAATATAATGACTACTAAATTAGTTTTTCCAGCTTTTCAGTTGGTAGACTGACATTTCACAGCCTTCCTGGCTGAAATAACTTTCAGCTAATTGAAGATTTTCTCACTCCATTTATCTTTTAACCCTGGCATATGGGCTTCTGCTCAGTTTTCGTGTTCAAACACATCCTCGGAGGAAGCTAGCAGTGAAAATAATAGTAAAACAAATAAAATCTGATTCAAATAAAGTCAAGGCAGTTTAATGCTCATGTTGGCAATGCTGAAACTGTCCTCCACTGGGCAGGAGAAGAGGTTTGGATGGAAGTGAAAAATGAGCTTCCCACACTACCTGACAAAGTGCTGGGAAGAAGCACTTCTCAGAGGCAAAGGACAGCACAGCCACAAGGCCAGAGCTGCGTAACTCTTGGATTACCGTGCCTCTCTAGTTGCCAAACAAGAGTTTGGTAGTAGTATGCTGCTACTCAATAGTTGCTGAAATACTCCTCGGGTAGCAACTTGACATGTGGTATTTATATAACCTGGAGTTTACTTTGAGAGGTTTTTTAAATTATTATTGTTGTTTAGAGAGGTTAGGGAGATTAAAATAACATTGGCATCACTAGAAAGATCTCATATGTGAACTATTTCGTTTCTGATTGAAGGAAATACCTGTACATCCAGCTTCTCAGCTACCTGGTATTAGCTTAGGCCAGGCTTCTTCTGAAAATAGATGCACTTCATATGTTAACACAGTTTTCCTATTAACTAATGTTACCAAACAGTTCTGTTTGCTGATATTGTCAGTATATCTTGCTTTAGTAGGACTGCAAGACCTGCAGTTGAGTTATTCTCTGGCTGCCTCTCACGGTAACTTTTTTGTGCTGCAGAAAGCTTGCATCTCATTGTTTTTCACTAGCAACAGCAATGTTTGCTTTCTCACTTGTCTGATATGAGTTTATTTCTGGGGTGATGTTTTCAGTTTATCAGATCTGGAAATGTATCACTCTTTAGGTGGAAAACTGCATGAGAACTTGAATGATTTTAGTGCTTGTTTGTTTTAGTGCTGTAGTTAATAAATATATATATTTAAAGACAGAGGGGAAATTGTAAAAACGGGTTGTAGCAGTAGAGGCAACTGAAACCTAACTTGACCAATCTTGTTCTCCTGTTTTCTCTATTACCTTTATGTGCCTAAAGTCAGGGATGACAGAGCTGTGCTTTGAGTAGACACAGAGGCTGCAAGAAAGGAGGTTGCCAGATATTCGCAATCCTATTATTGGACTGAATTAATTAACTTGTATTGTGAATCCTGAATAGAACTGAATACATTTTAATGTATTCGCTTTCTTATAGAGAAGATGTATGTCTTGGGGAAATGCTGATTTGTAGTTTATTTAAGATAAAAGACTTTAAAAAAAAATTGTTGTCAAGATATTGAAATATTATCGATGACATAAATGTCCCATCTATCAACTTTCCACTCAAGAATAAGATAAAGTACGCCAGGTGTTTTGGTTTTTTAATTGAAATCACACTTTCTTTTAAAAAATGTTTAACGTACTATTTCCTGCTAGTTTAAAGTACAGAGATCTTGAGTATACCATCTGCTACAATATCTGTATATAAAAATGACAGTCACTAATTACACTGTGCCAGTGGGGTGGAGGATGACATCAGAACTGAATTAGATTTAATAAATTCAGCGAAAGGTGCACTTTTCAGATAATAACAGCTTGAGTATAAGAAAGTGGAAGCTGGTAGTAATAATAAAATAATAATTAACGTTTTTCCCCCATAAGAAGCTGGTTTTTAGTATTGTCTAAAAAGGATATTTTTGTCAAGCTTGGTAATATGAGTCCCCAAAGAAGAACGACAGTGTGAGATGTCTCCTGGGCTCTGCAGTGGTTTGCGCTGTACTATTTAGGAATGAATATTGATAATGGTTTTGTTACCTTCTGACATATTTTGATACAGTGTCCATAGAAATCACAAAACTGGGTTAATCATATGAAAGGGATTTAATCATCTGAAAGTTAATTAAGGTCTCTCTAGTCATGCATGTATTGTACGTTTTCACTGGACTTAATTTGTTGCTAGAAATAAACCTATTAGGATAATTATTGGGATTCTGTAAGGAAAACATTTATAAGCAATGTTTTCATGTTGCAATAGAATAATATCCTGCACTGGTTAACTTCACAGCTTAAACTCAGGTAATTGTTTTGTTTGGAGAGGAGAAGCATGTGGTGCATATCCAGCAGCAGATGTGTCAGTGACATGGAGATTTTACCAACAAAAACATAAACAACTAAGAAAACTCAGTACCTCAAAAGACAGTAGGGAACAGAGAAAATCCGGTGGCAAATCCTCAATGGCTTTGGGGATTTGAGTGATACCCAGAATTTGAACCAATAACCTCAAATCCACAATCAGAAAACAAAATCCTTACAGAAAGTTCCCTGATTTCTGTGATAAACTCCACTGCTAGAAGCCTTCAGCTTAGGGAAACAAGATAGCTGAGGAGTTGTGTCAGTTGTGTTAGTGTGGAAAAAGTAAAATGGAAGATCAGAGAGGACTTGATCCAGATGCTGGGCTTGGTGTTCCCTTCCTCTGTGTGAGCAATGGAGCTCAGGACCCTGTTGTGCTAAAACAAAGCTGCATGGCCAAAATTTAATCCCTCATTTTCCAACTTAAAAAATGTCTCTCTTTGCTATATTCTTGTCCTTTCAGATAGGAACTCACACATGTAGAGGGAATGCATGGATTTCTGTTTTTTGGAGACCTGCTAATATTCTGACTGAGTCATCATCATGCTTTAAACTTCAAGACTATCAACATTTGCAGCACAGATCTCCATCTCTAGAATTTATGGAGTAAATGATGCTGGCAGTATGTTGCTACCTCTTGTTGAACAGCTTTTTAAACATAGGATGCTTATTAATGAGTAAAACAGTTGTCCCACTGATAAGGAAACCTAGAATTAGTTCTAAGTCCTGTAATTAGGAGTTTTCTAGTTGTTACAGATGCTTTCACCTTGAACTTCTCTCCTTTCTCTCCTGCTTGTGCCTTTTCATTCTGAGCATATAGGCCCTTTTCTTGTTTGGCTGTTTGGCCCCCTCTGCCACCATCACTCACTTGCTTTTATTCTGTTCCTGTAATTCACCTTGCTTTTCTTATCACTCTATGCTCAAATCCCACTTTTTCCAGCTCATCAATAAAGCCAGTTGTAAGAACCCAGGAAAGAATGTCCTCGCTTCTTGTACAATAACAAAGCCCTATGCCTGGGGCCAGACAATTCACTAAAACCAAGTTTCAAGTATATGTCCCAAATAAAATTCTGCAAAACATTCTTAACAAGAGATCTTGAGAAGACTGAAGTTTTCTGTAACCTCAGATAAAAAAAAAAAAAAAAATCCTGAGTTGTTTTGATTAAAATTCCCACTAAAAACTTCAGATGGACGCAGGCGTGCTGTGCGGGACCTCTCTGACTCAGCGGCTGACATCTGGCAAGCATTGAAGACCTGGAGACAGGCTCTCAGGGTAGAAAGTATCATACAATATCAGCTCTAGCTGCCAGCTTCGCTTCTCTTGCCAATGGTAGAAAGTGTTGCTTCAGCTACTCTGACAGGTGCAATTAAATAGAGAGAACTTCTGTAGGGTAAAGGATACTCATGTTAGAACTCCTCTGGCCATTGCTATTCACATTGAAATGTCTCAGAGCAGCACTTGACTCCAAGCAGTGCTGGGAATTCTGCAGCCCTGTATGAGCAAAAATCATACTAAGGGTTATGATTTTATTTTATAAAATCTAAAACAGAAAGAAGCATTTCTGGGCACCTGATTTAGACAACTTTGAAACCTAATCTGTCTTAACCTGAACTCTCAGAACTGTTAATTCGAGCCAAACTCTGCCATATAATTATGTTGACTATTCCCTGTGGTGCAATATTATCTACAAAAGACACTGATCATGTGACTATAGCACATTCAAGCAATTATGACCTACATTGAAAATTATTGAAGCTTAACTAATTATCTAACGAAAATTCAAAAGGAGAAAGCTTCTCCTGCAACTCTACATTCCCTTCCTCCCTAGTGAATTTATGAGTGCTTGAATCAATGGGAGTTTTGCTACTGATTTCTGCAAATCCAGAGAACAATCATGAGTATTTATTGCCCTATTCCACTTTTCATTTGGTGGATAAATTATATTTTGCAGTAATTCTTGGATAAGACAATGAAAACTTTGGTTTCCATTTCCTCTCTGAGTGCCATGGGAAGGTTTTCTGTATAAATATTACATATCTGAACATCTGTGTGGTTGATTTTTGGTGCCTTTTTTTGAATTTCAAAGCAGGCGACAAACTTAACGGTGGCCTTTTTGTCCTCCTGATTTGAGGTAGAGTGAAGGTCAGATAGTAATTCCACTCAATGTCTTGCATATTGGAGTCTAACTCATGCATGTTTTTCTTCTCTACACTTGTGCATGAAATAAATTTTATTTATAAACAATCAGGTGGACAGAAAAAATTACACTGGAGATTTTTCTTGCGAAGAAAATTGGCATAATTTTCTTTGAATTCTCTTGGTTTATCATGGGCAGTGACTACATGGTACACTTATTATGTATTGAGTATTCCTCCTCTAGTTTCAGAAAAAAATAAGGCTTCATGTAATCTTTAAACACTCAGCATCAGTGTTTGAGAGACAAATGGAAGGGGTTTTTTCCATAAACACTTGAAAATCAAATTATGATTTTCATTTTTTCTGCTCGGTTGAGCTCCTTAGAGCTCAACTGTCTGTGTAGATACAAAGATCTAAAGGTTTTGAGCAGACTACTGATCATAAGCAATTTCCAGATTGTGTGTTGAGCTGTGTTTTCTACAATTTGGTTCTGTATTGAAGTGTTAGGGAAAATAGTTGTACTGTTGCACTGTTGAAGTTTGAGTATCAAGTAGCTGAAATAAATAGTTTATCAGTTCATTACTGATATAGAAGCAGAATTCTAAGTATAATAATTTAAATTATTAGTAACTTTAAAATATTTTCTGTATATTTTTAATAGGAAAAAAAATAAGGAAAATCAGAGAAACAAAGTTTATTTTTACATTACTAAAATCTGATTTTCCTTTCCTCAAAGGTTTTAAACACCTAACACAGAATTCTGTGTGCTGATAGAAGCTATTATTCGCTTATGAAAGAAAACAAAGCCATATCCCCTACAGATACACACAAGCACTAATAATCTTCTCGACTGGTCTAACACGTGTTTTGTTTGCTCCTGTGCCGCCTCAGAAGGATTTTCGGTGCTGTGAGCCCCACTGAGTGATGCTGGTTCACACGCACAGCTCTCATTGCATTAATGGCTTTTTTCTCCATTTAGTTTCTGTATAATCCACTGTTGTTGCCCTGAAGGGAAGCTTTATATCTGTGATACCTATACCTGCTGTACTGCATACCGCAGATATATGCTGCAGCACTCAAGATTTCTAATCCAGTCCCTAGCATCTGAGTTCCTTTGAAATAGAAAATTGGCGTGCAATAATAGACTTTAGCTGTAATAGAACTTACGATTAGTTTAACAAAATTAATTTAGATCAGAAATTAACCATTCAGAGCTTTTAATGTTTAAAGAACTTCATATGAACTGCTCTGACACAGTTGGTTTCTGCTCCATGTCTGGCATCCCGCAGGCGCAGGGCTGAGCAGCAGGTGTCGAGCTCCTCTCCAGCGCACAGGCGGGGTGACAGGATGATGACCATGGGGACAGGGGCCTGGCTGCCTGCGGGACCCGCTCCTCAGAAGTGGGGAACCCATGGCATCTTCACCCCAGCCTCAGGAGGGGATGCAGCATTCTCTGTGCTGAGCGACTTGGGGCAAAGGGAGGAGCTGAGGGTGTTGTGGGAATCCTGGAAAACAGCTTGTCTTTTAAAAGATGGATCTAGCTATGTGTGAACTTGGGAAATATGCCTAGTGGTGCAGAGCACTTGGTGATTTACTAAAAAAGTCCTGGTGTTCTTATTTAACACATTTATCAGTTGTGGACTGCCTGCTCAGCTTCTAACGTAAATGTTCTCTTGCATACAGAGAGCATCAAGGTCGATCGAGGTCATATAAACAGTTTGATGCGAGTAAATGTGACGAGAGCTTACATGACCTGTTGCTGGGCCCCTGCCCCTTCTCAGCTCATTTCAATACCTGGCAAAACAGGTACTGCTTTCAAAAGGGAAATCCATCACAGCAATGGGAACACACAGTGTCTCTGTCATATCACCTAGACATGCCCCGCTTGATGTCAGTAAAGAAATCTATAGGACATAATGCGGCTAGTCAGAATTTCTTGCTTCTATAAATTTCATTTTATTAAAAAAGAACATATAAAAAGAGGTGGTGGTGATCTTTCTGCAGCACATGTGCCTTGTACACCACAGACAAATAAGTTGGTAAATACTGGAGCAGAAGATACAGTGGTTCACAGGCCTAATCTTGTTTGCATTTTAAATCAACCTGCTTATTTTGTGTGGAGAGTATACTTTTAAATAGCATACTTTAAACGTGTTAACAATTTTTTATCTCCTTTCCTGCGACTAAAGTATTTTAAATATCAGAAAAAGTCACACGAGCGTTAAACTCAACTTCTTTAAAAGCTAATAAGGCAAATGTGTGCTTGCTTGGGTCTGGTGCTTGTCAGGTCAGCTTCTGCACAACCAGGGGAACTAAATGGCCCTGCTGCAGTGATCCTAATTCTTCCAGCTCACTGGTAACTGTTTAGGTGTGGTATGTATAAAAAAAATTGCCTTCTCCTTACTCCAGTAAGAGATATGCATCTGGGATCATTAGATAATTCTACATGCAGACTTATTGTAGCTTAAAATTGCTCTCCTCCCCCATTTTGCTGACCACATGTACACTGGCATCCCATCTTACTGTTCTGGAAGAAGATCATACCCTGCAATAGAGCTTCCCAACACCTCTCTACCCAGCCTTGGGTATATGTATCTGATATCCCTGGATGTGACAAAATGCTTTATCCAGAGTGCCAAATGAAGATTGTAGGAATGAAATGAAACAAGAATTAAGCAGCAGAATTAATTCACAAGATAATTGTTAAAAAACTAGAAATCTCCAGCAAAAAGTAAGAAAATGTGTTTCATAAAAGCCACAGTTTGATCTCTCACTCTTGATCCTTAAGTGAAGGATGAAAAATGCCTCCAGAAATTAGCCTGGGAACTAAAATTCACAGCTTCAGTGGATATTAAAAACCATGGACTCAATAGAAAAACTGGTTAGCAGTGTTTCCTCCACACTATATCCTCTATTAGGAGCTCACTGTTCTGTATGCAGTAATTACCGATCTCTGGTCCCAACGTGCCTAAAATATTATCACCTCTGTTGCTTCTAACATTCTCTTCTGCTCCCTTGGTGCCAACTGTCCTTTTCCTTGAAAAGGGCTGATTCAATTAAATTAAAATCAGAGCAATGATTCGTGCTCTTGGTTTAGCTTGGGGATTTAAAACTGAAAAACGGCCTATGTGCTTGAGAGCTTGTAATTTTTTTCCAGCTCTGTCAATTAAAGTTGCCTTTATAAACATTGTCTTATTTATATCCTTGGAGCATCACAAGCTACAGCAACATTGCATTACCAATGGTCATTAAAAAAACCGATGTATGTAATTTCAAATTACTGAGAACCCACTTATTCTCTGAGTCATGTTTCAGTAGCTTTATTTTTACTTAAAAACCAGAAAGTAGCTTGTATGTGTACCAGGTATGGCAGATGGGAGGTTGCACAGGGAATAGCAGTATGTCCGACTTCTGTCGAAACTAGCTTTAATTGTTCAAACTCACGAGTGGCTTAACAAAAACCAGTCATTGCTTGCTTTCTTTCTCCTCCTGCCCTCCCTTGCTTTGCTGATTCCATTGTTTATTGACATCTGTTGCTGTCAACATCTGCCTGTGACTGGTACAGATAAGTTTGGCTGCTGGATTGTGGGCAGGGATCTCTAGATGTGGGGTAAAGAACAGCTCCGCTATTGTCCATTTACTAGAAATTAATTATTGTGATATAAAATAATAAAAACTGTTCAGTAGCTTTATTGATCAGTAATCTATATGATACCTTTAATCTAGAGAAGATTCAGCAATTACAGTGAAAGAATTATTTCTGATTGACATCATCTGTATTTATAATTCTGAACCTTGTGTGAGGCTTGCCAAGTCCTTAAAGAAATATGGTATTAATGTCAAAACTATTGAAACTGCAAAAACGAAGTGACAGACTAGCTGAGATCCTACTGATCAGTTAAGCCTTCCCCTGAACTGCAGAAGCTGCATTTAGATGTGTCAGACGATTTTCATGTTTTCTCCATTAAAGCTTCAAGGTATATTCCATATTTGTAGGTTATTTTCTTAATTTTTACTTTGTGGGGCAAAAAAAGAACATTAATTTGTTTAGCACTGAGTTAAAGCCTGGAGATAAAAGTCCTGCTGTTGTTCATTAAGGGATGATTTTAGTTAGTATGTGCACGACAGTAAAGATGACAGGTGCAGTTCATCACTTGGCCTTTATCCGTCTGACGGCAACATCTGTACCAGTGAGCGAAATGGGACAGCACTCACTGGCTGGAGGGCAAATAGCGCAACTCAGCCTGCATCCCTGCAGCGAAGGTCTCCAGTCTCCTTCCCAAAACTGGACTCCTTCATCCACAGTGCTTGCCAGGCATTATTCCTCTGCTATCTCCCCCTTGGTGTGGCCTATGAAAGTGGTAGCTGGGTTAGGCCAAAGTCATGCTGCAGAGTGTGTAAAGACAGCAGGCTCACAGGGTGACCATAAGGTGACCTCAAACCCCCGCCTTGGCCTTGTTTAGCTCACAGATGTAGGTGTAGGCCTCTGTACTAGGTGTTAGCCAAATGCAAAACGAAACGGTGAACGTGAGGAACTTATTGCTAACACAGAAAAGAAGCAGCAAACAGAAAAAGGCCAGAACAGCTGCACAGGGAGCCACTGAAGCAGGGCTGGACAGTAAGATCAAGCTTTAGAAGGCAGAGGGTAGGTTCATCTAAGAAAGTGAGACACCTGCAATGTGAGTGATTACATCTGGATGGATAACTCTGAACTCCTGTTGTCAGGGACGATGAGATAAAGACACTTTTTGGTACTGCAAAGGGAACCCAAGTGACTACTGGGCTCCATGGCCTGAAGAAGCTCTTTGGTAGAAGCCGTTTTATGTGATTAGATACTAAGTCTGCAAACTCTTTTGATGTAGAATTTTTTTCTCTAAGTACAGTTCTAATCGTGGCAATCACTGGCAGATCTTACATGTAGGAGAACAAGAGAAAGTATGATGGGATTTTTAGCTTTGCATCCCAAACATATTCAGTACAAGCAATTAAAACATAGAATCATAGAAAAAATTAGGCTGGAAAAGACCTCTGGAGGTGTCCCATCCAACCACCTGTTCAAAGCAAAGCCGTTTTCCAAGTTAGATTAGGTTTCTCACTGCCTTCTCCAGTCAAGTTTTTAAAAACTTCAAAGGTGGAGATTGCTTGACATTTCTGTACAACCTGTGCCACTGTATGACCACTCATAGTCATAAGTTTTCTTCTTAATACATAACAGGGATTTGCCTTTCCATCCTCTCAGCCTCTAGTCGTATCCTACATCTCTCTTCCCTTCACCATATTCGTTCCCTGTTCTGGATACAGTCCGGTTTTTCAACATCTTCCTTTTACTGAGGAGTCTAAAACTGTACGCGGTACTCCAGATGTGGCTTCAAGAGTGATGAGCAGGAAGGAACCACCATCTCCTTTAACTTGCTGGTTATGTGCATACTAATGCAGTGCACTGTGTAAGTACTGTAGGAGTAGGTAACACAGATTTTCAAAGACATTTTAATCAGAGAGTTATAATGTAAGCTTCCTGCATAGAAGATGTGGAAGAAGAAAATTATAAATGTAAATATTTTAGCTGATTTTCTGTGTGGGAAAATTTCAGTCATGTTAATACATTAATATATTCTAATAATAAATGCCAGTATTTTAATGTATTATGAGGTACAACAAAGCAGATGTCAGTGTAGTGAACAGCTACACAGTACTAGATGTTATTCATTCGGACATGGTTCAATTCTTGATACCTCTTTGAGTTAGTTAAATAGCATACTGGAAGTTAAACAGAGAGCAGGTAATGTCACTGTTTTGCAAAAATCCACTTAAATGAGCCTTTTTCCCTTTTTCTTTTCTCTTGCTACTTCACATGGGCACCAAAAAAAGCAAGTCATCCCATGTAAACAGGTAGTCTAAAATAGTTGAATGAATGACTTGACTAAGCTCACATGACAAAGACATCATTATTAAAAATCGTCGAGATTATTTGGCATCTTTATTTTTTAAGAACCTGACATAATACAAATTGTAGGTCAGGTCCAGGAAAACTATGGTGCAATAGCTGGAACTTCACATGTGTAACATTTGTCTAATCCATGAGCAAAATATGAGAAACAGATCTCACCAATATTGTTTTACCCATTATGTACTGTCTTCTGCATTCCAATATGGTGCCTATTTAGGCGCTGAAGTTTACAGACTTTATTTAATTGATTTTCAAGCCTCCTATTCTTCAGCAAAATGTTCTTAAAATGTGAAATGATCTTTCTGGGTAAATAATAAATAATCTGATTTCCTGGGTCCTCTAAAGCTGACCTTGACAAAGAGAAAAATTAGCCCCTGGCAGCAGATGGGACAATACATCTAATATATCTCTGCTTTCTCTTTTTTTCTCTGATTAAGTTATATATAGAAGTCTTGAATACATAGTTTTCCGTATAAAAAGGCCATGAAGAGATTTTCAGGGATTAGCAAGTGTTGTCTGGGACTTTCTGCATTACTTAATACACTGTCTCCCTATTTCAGTGCGTTGACTAGTTTCTTTTGTCTCTTTCCAGAGTTTCTCCATGAAAGCCGTCAGTGCTCCTGACTTGGTAAGAACAGTCAGTTTTTTCCCATGTGATACTTCTCCTATTGATTTTAACAGAAACACACTTTTACTGCACTTGCAGATATGCAGAATGTGTCTCAAGAGCAGTGAATTTGTTCAGTCTTGGCTTGTTCATTCTTAAGAGCCTTTTCAAAATGTAAATTAGAGACCAAGCATACAGAATCAGAAATTTTAGAGCACATGCTAATTGCAGAAATCTGAGATGGCTGCTGTGAATGGCAGGTTGTCAGTCAGGCTTGCATCGATGTGAGCTCTGGGGATTTGTATCGCTAGCTTAGAGCAGCTCAAGAGGAAACATGAATCTTTTCTCTCACAGGGACTGCAGAGTTACCTCCCAACTCTATCCTCTTGTCCTTGAAGCTCTTTTAATTATTGTGATCTTGTTAGCATAATTCAACAACTTTAAAAATTAATTAAATGCAGATCAGTTAGTCAGGAAGTGAAACAGTGTTTCTCACATTGTAAAATTATAGCATTACACAGTGATTGAAATTACCAGAAAGCTATGGGGCAATCCAAGTGTTTTTAGGCTTTTTCAGATTATGGTACTTTTGGATCAATAAATACCCATAAAATCACCTCAAAATCCTGTAGTCAGTGTTTGATTTTCAAGCTCTAGGTTTATAAAAACACACATTTATATGGGGGTGGGCTTTTTTATTAAGCAAGCAATAACTCTTCAGTTAAACCAAATTCATCATGTAGGTAGATTAAGTACGTTCAGAGGGTCACATCTGAAAAGGTAATTTTTAGAGTTCGCTAGAAATGAAAACCCAGTCAGAGAGAAGAGCAAATGAGTTGAGAGACATGGTGCTCTAGGCAGGACTTGCAACAGGCACCGAAGTGGCTGGGCAGAGCTCAGTGCTACCATCATGTTCCTGCCTTTCCACAAGACTGTTTGAAGGGTTGTTTGTCCATCCTGCAGGTGGAGGTGGCCAGAGCAGTGATGTTCCAGCCTTGGCTCTTGCTGAGGCTCTTCTGCCTCTTCACAAGACAAGCTCGTAGCCTCACAAGTTTTTAAGACTGACTTGTGGTCTCAACTGTATTGCTTTGTTATCATGACGAGGTTGTGTCAGGAACTGTCTATTGACATGAAGACAAACAGGCTATTCTTAGAGCTGATGGCAGAGTGGGGAGCTGTAGTGCAGCTGTTTTGGCTTTGCAAAGAACTGGAGGTGTGAACATTTGTGGGCAAATTACAATAGTGAGCAACAGCAGAGAAGATTCCAGGGCTGATTCAGAGCAGATCGCAGACTGCCAAACTGCTCTCAGCATCCTTGCCCTGACCTTCTAGGACTTACATTACTTAGAACAAGATAGATCAGTCTGTTTTGAATGGTGCAGGGAAAGGCTTAAGCTCAGAAGCAGGTTTGGGAGTTCTGTTCTCTGGCTCTGTAGGATTATAATAAACCTTTATACTAAATTTCCTTCTTAAGCCTGCCTCCTGTAAGAAGACAAAGAGCACACTGGTCAGTAGCACAACAGACATCATGTGTTTGGAATGAGGACATAAACAAGCTCTGGAGAGCAACAGTACAAAATGTCTACTGATGGAGGGAAGAAGGGGAGGTCTCTCACATTTTGCATATGTACAAAATAATTTCGCTGTCTTGTGCCAGAAGCAAATGTACCAGGAATGTCTTCACAAAGTTAGGTCTTATGGTAGGAATTCTTTCCTTCGCAAGCTCAGTAAATTTCTTCGTGTAAGACGGCAGAGTAAGGTCCTCCAAAATTGATTTGGCTGAACAGTAAGCAGTTGTGTATTCTTGTGCCTAACCCTGCCTGAGACTTCTGAGTACCAGCATGCGATTTTTCTTCATCATAGAAGTGGTACATTTGAGATTATGTGCCCTGGAGTGAGAGCCGGGGCAGGTACTAATGTGTTTTGTTATGCAATACAGGAGAGAGATGTCTAGAGGAGACATGTGCCATGCAGAGTAGGTGAGAGCAAACATAACAGCAGCAGAGAGTGTCAGAGGATCTTAAATGCCTTATGATAAGGATAAAAGTTGAACTGAGCTGGCAGACAGAAGCTCTTATGGCTCATAAGAATAGAGGAAGAGAAGGTCTTTTCAGCATCAGCATAAGGAATGTGTGCAAGAGGGGGAAGTGGGAAGTTGGAAGAAGCAGACAGTAGAACAGGGAAAAGGATGCAACCCAAGGCAAATTATCTGGGAGTATAAATTAAGCCTGGAAAGATGGCCCAGCTTACATTAGCAAAGAAAAAAGTACAGGTAAGGTGAAGCAGGGTGGAAGAAATATGTTTTAGAATGAGCTGAGAAATGACTAGGAAATTAGAAATAAGATTTAACATGGCCTGCATGTTGCTCTGAGTATATGGGCAGTGGACTATTCCAGGATCTTGTGCAATCACACCTACAGGTTTCCTATCTGCTGCTAATACAGAGTATGCTGTGTGCATACCTTTGACCAAAAGCAGCAGCAGCTCTTGCAGATAATTACAGTTCTCCATTTCCAGGTATTGATTATCTGGTGAGGGTGGTAAAGCCGAAACTATAATGATTCGGCTTTTCATTCCCAGTCCTGCAGTTTTGAGGGATATGTTGTCATGGAAGGGTTTTTTTGTGTAATGTGCATTGTTGTATCTCCTGAACTCTTCGCACTAGTAGTGAGTTAGGCCATGAGACCAGCAGTTTATAGCAGGTGTCACAGAATCCTCTCTCCAGGGAGAGAACTGTGGTAGTGGAGGGTTTATTACAGATTTTTGTAATAAAATACGACTGGTTTGTTTATCACTGTGCAAGGCCAAAAAAATTAATTGTTCTTTTGAGGTTTGTGGTGCTCTGGATTTCCTGGGGAAGTTTATTCTTCCATTCCTGGACCAAGACCTGAAAATTGTATTTGCTACACGAATATTTTTTGTATAAAATTCCTGCGTGTTCGAGGACTAAGAGCTTTGCTTCTTCCTTCTGATCACTAATCAGAGCTGGCATTCCTGGTACTCCAGGCGTTACTGGCACTTCAGTGTTTCCAGCAAACTTGTGCCGCTCCAGGGATGAACAATAACTAACTACCAGAATCATCTACTCTTGCATCTCTGTCTGGAAATGTACAGTAGTTTAGGGATTGATGCAGCCACTTGGGTTCTTTTATTCAGCCTGTAAGTAACAAACACAATTCTCATTTGCTGATCAAACTGCTCCCAAGAGTGTTTGGACAACCATCAGACAGATTTCTTCCCTGTGTGTGGAATTACTCCTGTGTAAATATTTAAGCAGTTCTTCATTTACCTGTTTGTTGTGCATTTTCAGTTGGCATTTTATTTTGTCTTTGTACTAACCATACACCCAAACTCTAACACTGTCAGCACTGTGAGCTCACTTTCAGATGTTTTCTGGTCTGTTATCTGTATCATATCGTACTTACGCTTTAATGGATGAGATAAGCCACACTAAATGTATCTTGTGTAAATTTCTGACAGTTCTTTCATGGTCTCCAGAAATCTTGATCATTAGTCCATTACCTATCTGCTTATCTGCCATTCAGTTGCACAGCTTTGATAATTCTAAATACAACTTTCCTGTGCTTTGGGCCTACTTGCATTACTGTAACAAACAATTGTAAACCCCAATCTTCATCCTTGAGCTGGGACCAAGCCACAGAGAGTCCTGAAGATGAGGACAGACTGATCAGTGTTTGGGAAGTGGGACAGTGAGAGAGAAGGACAGGTTGCGTCTGTTCATGTCAGAAATTTGGTAAAGGAGATAAGCTGAAAGTACCAACTGGATTTCCAGAATGCATGCATGAATCCTCTAATCTAGATGAGCTCTGATGAAGGCATGAGCTACAAAGGCAGTTTTATCACTTGTTGGGCTGTAAGAGAATTTTATAGCTGATTGGGACAAAGCGGCAAGTGTAACCTGCAGTGCTGTTGTGTGAAAACCGGCATTAGCTGTGCTTAGCTGTGGATGCAGGAGTTGTCTGAGATGACATGTTGAAATGACCAGTTGTAGATCAAGTATGAATTGTAACCAAAGAAACTGAAACTATTTTGCACTTAAAAAAAAAAAAATCTCTGCCTGCATCACCCACATCCTTCCTCAATTTCAGTTTCAATGTGAAGATGTTGCTGTTCGTGCTCTGAACCAGGCAGTGGGTCACATGAGAGGCAGGGCTATAGTCGTATGCCAGGAGCCAGTACCACTGCAGAAGCAGTGTGATAGACTATGTTTTCCTTTTTCAATTTAGAGGCTGAAAAGTGGTGTATTTGGAGTGGCTTTAGCTTACTTTATGCATGCAGGAGGAAGACAAAATTTCCTTTTTGAAGGAAGCATTGACTCTTTGAATCACAGAGAATGCCATTTTCTTAAATCTCTCTTCCATAAGCCAGAAAAAGCATAAATAACAAGCCTAAATCTAGTAGAAAGGAAGTCTTTTAAAGTATTTAGAACTTGCTGATGAATGATTTCTGGAAATGTAGATTGTTGATTATCCATGCCTTTTTTTTTCCTCATGTATAATTTTTTCAATAAAGTTTAATAATTGTCTTTCCCATGCCTTATTTTGCTATAGGCTTTGGCTACTTATGGCTGATCTTAAGCACTCTGCAGAGTTTTTTAGATTGTAATTCATCAGTGGTGGTAAACTTCAGAATGAGGTGTTTGTCGTGTACCTATACCTTCCTGCTAACCTGTAAGTAGCCCAGTCCAAATCAGAAAAAATTTCAGCCCTTATAACACATTTTAGATGTTACCAGGTTTTAAGAAACTATATAAAAATGTTTGGGTTTATTTCTTTATTAAAGGAATCTAGAAAACACAGTAGTTTTTTGGCTGAAAAACGTGTTCCCAGAGACCCCGTTCAACCAGTAGCAGTGGAAAAGGTGCATGTTAGAGCAAGCAGGATACAAATCTTTTCCAAAGAAGTAATAGAAATTATTTGCTCAAACAAATGTTAGAATTTCCCATTATTATAGTTCAGCTGATAGGAAATAAATGTGCTTTGATATACTAATTCTCCACAGGGCCTCAGTCATCTTTCTAACACATACGTTGTCACTTACTTAAACTCAGTTCAGCTGCTGGTGGCATTACTAACCTTCTAAGAACATTAAGCCAGATGTCTGGTTGCAGACTAGAGATGTGTTGACACACAGGTTGCCTCTTGCACATACTGTGGAGGGAAGGAACGAAGCCTTGCAGGCAGGGAACTGAGCTGAGCTTGGGAAGGTGTCTGAGTTCATCTCCTGTGGCTGCTACAGGCTTCCCCTGTGGCCACAGGCAAGCTGTTCTGTCAAAAAGCACAAGTCTACACCTCACAATCCTTTTTTCCCCAGCGGATGTCTCTGCCTTCAGTGACATGATGGTATAGCTTATGGGTCTTCTTTTGAATGTGCATAAGCAGGAGACCTTGCTCAGTCTGTAGAAACTTGTGGCCTTGGGTTAATCCCCGTAGCACCTCAGCAGTAAAGCTTTTACAAGAAAAAATCCTGACCTTTAAAGAGGTTACAGAGAAGAGTGGAAGGAAAGCACAGAGTTGCAAAGCGGCTTATTTTATCTCATCTACCAGGTCAGCAATAGGGAGAGGAACGAAACTCTAGTCTGTGATGCCTGATGTTACTGATCTCACTTTAACAGCCTTTCAGTTAATGTATGTCTTGTTCCCTCCCATATGAATTGTCGTATACTCATTTGTTTTTTACCTAGTGACTGGTTTTATATGTTCTCCTTAAAGAAATTTTACTTTTTGCAGCTGCACACTGGTGTGCAGTTGATAGACACACAAATAAATATGGTATAGGAGAAAAGAGCTGAGGTGGCTTTGTAGTAGGAAATCAAACTTCACAAATGTAGCGGCATACCGGAGTCAATGAATGTGTGAAGAAGAACAATTTGGTTAGTTCAACATACTTGATTTCCAAAAGTCTTTTGATATGTTCCTGCTTTACCAGAGACTATTTAAGGGACAAAGCAGTTAAGTATCAGATAAAGATGAATCAAAGAGTTATTAATAAATGGTCAGCTTTCATGATAGGAAGGTATCTATGGCCTGGGTTTATTGCCTGCTGGCTCAGGCAATGATTATGTCAGTCACACCAATTACAAGTTTCTCAAGGACAAACCAGAAGGAGTAGGGCCTCCCACGGGTCACCATGAACCAGCTGATCTCAGGCTTGGTCACTGCTCTTGGGATAGTCTGGGATAATTTGGAGAGAGCAAGTGATCTCTCATCATACCAAAGAAATGGCCTACTGAATGGCCCTTTAGAGCTGGACCTCTGGGTCAGTAGATGCATAGTGGGCCAGAGAAATGTCTCTATGAGGAAAATGAGTTCAACACATTTTTCTTTTCAGGCTGGAAAAGAAAAACTAGAGTGAGTGTAACAGAAATCTATGGAGTTACGAATGTCATGTGGAGGTGGAATAGACAACAATGATTTAGGGTCCAACAAAATTACCAGGAATCAAGACAGAAAAAAAAGCAAGACCAAGTACTTTATTATACAGTCTCATATTTTAATTATAGAACTATTCATCACACAGACACTGTAGTGGCCACAAATGTAAATGGCTTTAGAGACTAAGTAGACAAAGTCGGAAGAAGTTCAATCAAATATCATTGAATAAAAAGACACATAACTTTGCATTTGGAAGTCTCTAAACAAAGATTGCTGAAAGCTGGAATGATGTATGAAAAAACTCCAGAAAACTTGCCCTGATCTTTACTTTTTCGTAAGTCACACAGAATCACAGAATGTCAGGGACTGTAAGGGTCCTTGAAAGATCATACAGTCCAATCCCCCTGCCAGAGCAGGAGCACCTAGATGAGGCTACACAGGAATGTGTCCAGGCGGGTTTTGAATATTCTTCAATGACTTGGATGAGGGAATAGAGTGC
>VWYH01010948.1:178967-227668 GCA_013399365.1 Pampusana beccarii
TTCTGGGCCCCTCAGTTCAAGAAGGACAGGGAACTGCTGGAGGGAGTCCAGCGTAGGGCAACAAAGATGAGGAAGGGAGTGGAGCATCTCCCTTATGAGGAAAGGCTGAGGGAGCTGTGTCTCTTTAGTTTGGAGGAGAGTGAGGGGTGACCTCATTAATGTTTATAAATATGTAAAGGGTGAGTGTCAGGAGGATGGAGCCAGGCTCTTCTCGATGACAAACAATGATAGGATAAGGGTCAATGGGTATAAAATTGAACACAGGAGGTTCCGCTTAAATTTGAGAAGAAACTTCCTCACAGTCCCAGCAGTGGCTACTCTACAAGTCCAGAGGCTGGCCAGACAGACCTTTGGGTTGAACCTCTGTGTCTGCTTCTGGACTCTTATGGTGACTGCAAACTCAGGCCACTGGTCTTCTGGATGGTTTTGGTTTTATGTTTGTATTCACTGAAAGCTGCTGGAGACAGACATTTCTCTTTCTCTGTGGATATACAGTCTCTAATAGAATAGGATGGGCCCTTGATTGCTCCCTAGGGCTTCATATGCTACTTTCATTCACATTATAATTAACAGTTACGTAAGAGCCAATTGAAAATGTGCACAGTAAACACAGAATCTAGTTTGTCATGCTTATCCCACAGCTAGAGCCCTGCTGTTACTTGCATGGGAACCTGCCACATTTTTTCTTTTCTCTAACTCTTCCACCTTTGAGGCTCTCTACTTAGAGCCACACAGTTGTTCATCACCCACAAAAGCAAGTATTGACTAGCACAGGGCACCCTGACTGCCAGCTTCTTCCTTCAAAACCTCTCTCAGAGCATGTTTCTTTCAGCATCCCCGGGATACCAACCTCACACATGCCGTTCAGGAAGGGAGAACCTCCTTCCTGGCACAGAACAATTCCCTCACTCTCCCAGGGGTGCAGTCGCTGTTTATTTCTTGCTAGCTGCCCCAATTCAGGAACATTCCTGCTGCTTTGTTGTATGATGTGGAGCAACCTTTGTAATGAATAATAGCTGAAGAGTTTGCATCGCTTGGTAGCACAGCATCAGCTGTCAATCCCAAAGTGATTATTCCCCAGTATTCTGAGTAGGCTCTAGACCAAGTACTAGCATCAAGTTAAAAAATAATCACTTTTTAATGTGTGAGATTAGGTTTCCCTTGCTGCCTCAGTGATGGTTCCAGCCAGGCCATATTCTAAAATTCAGACTGACATCAACCAGGACTGTTGACAGTAAAGATATGTAGATTAGAAAAATGGAACTATTGTTTAGATTCTGACGTTTTTTTCCCTTAGTACTGCTTTTTTAGGTGTATATTTTTGGGCAAAATCATGCTGATTTTACTTTAGTTTATTCTGTCTTGACTTTCAACAAAATTAGCATTGTAAATATTTTAAGTGAAATTCTATTTAGAAGTATACATGGTCTGGATTTTGAACTTTATTTAAACATGTCTTATTCATTAGTTCCATAAAATCTTGAGTTTTGCTGAGCATAAAGGTTGGTGGAAGTGTGAGCATACCATGACTCAGCTGTAATTTTAAATAATGTTTCTCTTTTTCATTTAATTTCAAGCTCTAGTCAGTGCCTCACTTAAGCAGAATCTAAGACGGCAGTGGTCGAGCTGAATGGAGTTATCAACATGCCCTGCTGGAAGTAGAATGTGAAAGATCTTCTCTGGAGCTCTCTGACAGCAACCATGGTTGTGTCACCAGATGAGACTTAAAAGGACTATCAGATAGGAAATACATTTTCAGGGCCCCAACAGCGAATTTTGTTAATTAAAAACAATGCATCGTTCAGAAACAAGGCTGAGGACTTGCTGCTTGTATCTCCCAGAACACAGTTTTGTCTGGATAGCTGGGGAATGATGTAATGTTATGGAGATTGGCTAGGACAGAATGCATTCCTTGCAAATGCCATGTGGTTGTTACTCTTTAAGAGGTGAGCCTAAAAGAGGATAGTACCTGTCTCAACACTGGGCAATCTGAGGATGGAAGAAAAAACAAAAGCTCTTGGGCATCACAAGGTCTGTTGATCAGAGACTTTGTGATGTGGTCTTCCTCCTTGAGCCTGACCCAAAGCACATTCCTATCGCTAGAGGATGTCCCTCTGTCTTCAGCAAGGTTTGGATCAAATCCCTCTCTTTAAAGTTGATGGTTCCTTCAAAATCAGAACCACTGGCTCTGAGATGTGCCTTGCCAAATACTTCATTAAGGACTTCACTTAAATTTGCTGGGCCAATAACCCGAATTTGTGACTCCTGCCATTTTTCATCCCATCACCTTTGTTCGTGTTTCCTTAGTTACCAAACGGAAGAAAATTCACAGCAGTGTTGTGGTGGAGTGAGAGGAAAGGAGGATTTCCTAGAAACCTTGTCTCCTTTATGACAGTAGTGTAGAATATAGTTGGCATGGCATAGTTTTTGAATCATAACTTTAATATTAGTTTTACTCATGGCATATCTTCTAGCTGTTGCTGATACAAATGATTACTGCATGAATTGTGCATTAATGCTGCATTACTGTGAGACGACTCTAGCTAAACGTTTTCTTTCAGACCACCAGAAGGAGCTATTGAATTCAGAAACCCTTTCCTTCAAAGCAGGAATTGCTTGTGCAGCAGGACAACCTGCAGGATAATGGGGCAGCCACGCTGTCTTCCTTGCAAAGTCCAGCTCTGAGCCACAGAGCAGATTCTCATTTCCTGAGCCAGCATCTTATAGTAATCAAAACTGACATTACAGGGTTTAGGATGCTTCAGGGAGAGATTTCAGGCATCATTCCTTAAACACACACCAACAAATACTAACCAAGTCCAAAGAGATGGGAAATTCATTGGGGCAGGTTTAACCACATATTTTCAAAACACAGAGAGTGTCGAAGCTGCCACTTTCCATTAGATCAGCTGGGAGATGTTAGGCTAATAGACTTGCAAAACACTTGAGAGAGCTAATGGCAATGTCCATAAGGATAAATAAAATCTGAAATTCTACTTACCCAAGCTGACTGTCTATGAAAGTGCACCAGTCACCTGTTATGTGTTTTCTGAGGTGATATGAAGATGTGCAATTATCTGTTGTTAGCCCAATACAGGTGTCTCATGACCAAATTCATAAAATGAGGTATTTGGATTTATAAATAGCCTTCCACCTATGAGCTTTGCCCTTCATATTTGCCCCAAAATCCTTGCACCAGTGGAAGCCAGATTATGTTGCTTCCGCCTGTGTTCCATTTACACTTTCTGTCATCTGACAGCAACCTGAAAATTTGTGATGGTGGTTTGCGGGTGGCTCATTCTGTGTGAGAGCGTGTGTGTGGCTTTGAATCAGTGTTTGGGACAAGACCTTAATGAAGTCTGTCCACTGCTATTCACAGCTTGCTTTGCTATTATAATGTTGACTCTGGAGGACAGCCACACTGCTTGTCTGTAAGACGCTACCAAGATTTAATCCTACATATATTTCACAGAGTAAAACCCACATCTGTCTATGGGAGGAACCGGTACGAGTACAAAACATCAGTGTTGCAGTTAGCCTTGTATGCTAAGTGATAGGAACTCTGGTTCTCTGGGCAGACCTCTAAAATTATGCTTACAATCATTGCTGTGTTGGGATGTTCTTCTAGGTCTGCTCGTTTCTTCAGAAAGGAATAAAGTGTGGGGTGTCATGGAAGAACAGGATGAATGCAGACACGTATGGGTTGTGGGCAAAGGAAAGGGAAGTAATGAGCAATAGTGGTTATTTCCGAGTATGCCATAAAACAGCATTTGTCAATAAGCTCCCACTGTGATGCCCTACACAACTTCCTAAGTTCGTGTATTCACCATATTAGAAGAATATTTGGTTTAAACATATGTATTATTCATGTATTTGGATTAACAGGAGGAGAAAAGGTGTCTGAGGAATAACTTTTCTAAATACTTTAAGGTAGTGGTTCAGGCTGACTGATCTCAGCACTGGCTTTTCTTAATGTTGAATTTCTTAATTTGTAACGCGTTTGCGCTCAAGAGACTTTGCTAGTACTCAGACATGAGTTTGGGGACGTACATAGAGTGAGTCAGATGTTGCCCTGAGGAGCTTACAGTGCAAATGGCAACAAGACACACAGTTACTTGGGAAGACAAATGCCATTACTCTGAATGACTCCCCTTCCTTTTTCTTCCTCCAAAATATATATTGAGCATGGTGTCATATGGTATCAAATATCCTTCTGGCCAGTTTGGGTCAAATGCCCTGGCTGTGCCCACTCCTGGCTTCTGTTCACCTCGCATGAAGTGACAAGCTGAAAAGTCCTTGACTACTTAGCAACAACTAAAACATCAGTGTATTATCAACATTATTCTCATTCTAAATCCAAAACACAGCGCTATACCAGGTACTAGGAAGAAAATTAACTCTATCCCAGCCAAAACCAGGACAATACTTCGTATTATTTTAATACCACTTCATTGACCAATGCTTGAATAGTCCTAAAAGAATCTAAATGGAGAAGTAAATTAAAGCAGACTATAGGAAGTCAGTTGTGGAGAGGAAATAAACATTTTTCACTGTGTACAGGTCTCTTCAGAAATACACAAGTGTCTTACTATCAAAATATTATTTACAGGGAGCTGAATCTTATTTTCTCTTTATGAAAACAACAAAGCCCACTTACAACCTAATCCCAGGAAAGAGATTATTTCTGTTTGTTCAGGTAGTCTTGGTCTATGTCACAGCACATATCGTTCTGTCCTTTAAAAGTGTGCATCAGATCTGTATGGCTGTGTTCAGAGTAGCCTTCCTACAAAATTATCCTTTTTCACCTTATTCACGTTGGAGGTAATTGGACACTGGCTGGTGGGTTTGTTGAACTTCTTGGGAAGGATCCTGGTGCTGGGAGTCAACCTATAAGGTTACCTTCTTAGAATTTCAAATAATGGTTTTATGATGTGACTTCTGTGCCCTTTATACACTGAGAGTTTCAGTTCTCCCAGTGCAAGCACTAAGGTACAGGAATCCAGCAATATGCTGACATCAAAAGGTTTGGGGCATTCCTTAGCTTTTCCATGGTGCATGGCTTCTTCTGTGCCACAGGTTTTAGATTATTAGAACAGATGGATTCCTACAGAGTCGGATTGTCAATGTACTACTCCTCTTGGTGAGTTATTGCATGTCTAATCTCTCCAATGTCAGTGCAACTTCTGTATGAGTAGGTATTCATTAGCAAGAATAAAGAGTTTTTCCAGCATTGCGAATGTGTTACTCATGGTGCAGTTACTGATTAGTAGACTGAAACATACTCAGGACATTTTGACATTCAGTAGCAAACATCTGTCTAGAGTCACAGACCAGACCCACAGAGCAAGTGGGAGAAAGTCAATGCATCTTTCAACTCTGTCGTAATATTCAGCAGGAGTTTGCAAGGGAGGTATTAATCTCAAGTCACATCAGCTTTCTGAAGTGCCAATACACAGGCTCCATCTCTTCAGCCAGTGGTGAGAAAGGGACAGTTTCAGAGAGCAGCTGATCCCACCTATCTTTCTCCATTGACAGGGGAGGAAATTAGATGACTAACAAACCAGAGACCTTTTTTGGGGAAGATAAATATAGATGAGAGACAAACGACCCAAGTCAAATCTGTTCTTTGCATGCTGGTACTTCTACATTATGGCGTCAATCAGAGGTCACTGCCTCTGCTGTGTTCATGCGGGAAGTGTCTCCCACGTGCAGCATCTCCTGCATCACATAGCACACTCCATGCATCCGGTCAACCACCACTAACGGTGGCTATTATAGTACTTGGTTTCCCTTTTTTCTTTCTTCTTTTGAATTTTCCTTCCTGTGAGAGTAAATTTACCTCAGTTGGTAACAGAGATGGAAAAAATCCTCTGAAGTGGACTGAGAATCACGAAGTGGTACCTATCCGGTCCCGTCCCACTGACCCTATTGCCCTGGTGTCCAGATTTGGCCACCTGTGAATCTTTTTATCTAGCACTGTGCAGAGCAGATTGTGTGACTGATCTCTTGGCACAGCCAGTGTGTTGCCCTGGCGGGTAGCGCAGGATGAAAAAAGCACAATACATGCCTTTTCTGTCTGTGACTTGTTTATCTGCATGACATCCAGGCTGCTCCGGGAGAGCTCTCCTCTTCGTGATCACTGGCAACCAAAAACAAATCAAATCAAGGCAAAGTTTGAGAAATTCTCCTACACAAAGAGCTGCTCTAAAACAAAGCCACATTTTTGTGGTGCATTGTCCTGGCTCTGTGTGAGTCCTGTGAGGAGACAAAGGCAAGCAGGAAGGAAATCTCAGCTGCTTAGTAAATGCCCTAATTTGATTTATTTACTGCTCCCTTCCCCCACCCGAACTGTTCTGCTAACCTGTTAGTCCCAACTCAGACAAGTAAGACCAGCTAATCTGATTAGTTCTGACACACAGGGGCAAGGCTGCTGGGAAAAGCTGGACCCTTACAGCTGTTTCAGGCTTCAGCTTCGATCATAACGTTATGGGTTTGCCAAATGTATAGCTCGGCGTGACAGGAGCCCGGCAGCATTTGCACGAGTGAGCAGTGTGACCGTCACTGAAGATTTCCACCCTGGGTCTGAGGCCACTGGAATACAAACCATGTTTCGCGTCACCTTCAATGTAGTGACAGAGAAAGTCACCTTCACCTTGGCAGCCTGCCCCTCTGTCACGTGGAAGGTAAGCTCAGATATGCATCATGTAAAAAGGTTGATGGCATGGAAAAATTAATATCTAAACTGTTTTCCCAACCATAGACTGTGTTTACAAAATTTTAAGGGGAGTAACGTTTTAAGGGAACTGCACTGCAAAGTGGAATATGCAAAACTCGGAGTTAGACAGACTGAATGGATCTGGTTCTAGATAAGAGCTTGTTCATTGTCTTTTAAAGCTTTTATCATTCGACGTTTAAAAATAGCCAAATGCATAGTCACTTTTCTCATTCTGGTCTGGAAATGCCACTGGATTTGTATTAACAGCAAATCCAGAGAGGTATATAAACACAATGTACTTGTGTGTGTCAGGAAAGGACACTGTTTGGGGAAAGCTTTCAGGCTTCTTAGATGATTCAGGGATTGCAAGGATTTTTGAACTGTATCAAGGTAAGAAAAAATTTGCATCACTATGGTAAAGACTTGAAGCAAAAAAAAAAAAGACCCTAGATGCATAATTCACCTGGCATGGGATTGTGATAAAATCTGGCAGAAGCCAGAGGTGCACATCAGCTCCTCCCATTCAGAGATTCAGTTGAGATCTTCATTTCCTTGAAATAAATGTTCCCATCTCATCTTGAAGAGACCAGCATTGTCAGGATGAGGTGGGACCAGGTTCATTGCCTTTCCATTCCCTGTTAGTGAGTGTGTGCTTTCACTATAGTGCAGTTTGAGAATACAGCTGCTGAAGTGTTGCTTTAAAAACTTCATTTTAGAGGCTATTACTTACAGACCAGTTACTGCAGGAACCTCAGTTCTGTCTGTTATTGTGTCTTTCAGATGTGAGGCAATTATGAATAACTAGATACAGTGGTAGATCAGGGTAACTGCTCTTGCTTCTGCTGTGCACGATTCATGATCCTGCATAAGGAGTTGTCATATATCTTTGCTGTGTCGTTTTCTCAGTCTTGGACCCATCTTTTCTCCCGACTTGTGAAGCAGACACTGTCCAGAAGCTGTTGTTAGAAGGTCTTTACAGGGCCTGGTACACTGTGGCCCCCCCTCCCAGATCTGTGCTATTTGTAGTATCATACGCTAAATTAAAAAAACATCTCCTCGAGCAAAGTGTGTTTGGAGTAAAATTCTCTGAAATTAATTTTACTGAACGCCCTCTCTCTGTGGGAGAGTTTAGGGTGATGCTGCTTCACTTTCCCTATTTATTAGGAAAACTTACACTCCAAAACATGCATATTCACAAAATGGTCATGAAAAGATAATTTCAACACAATATAGAATGGCCTTACCTGTGCTTGCTAATGGTGTGTTAAAGATTATTCTACCTTCATATCGGAGTTGTAAGGACTTACAACTCTCTACCTTCAGGTTGTGAGGCACTTAGAAGAGGGCATTGAAATGGAAAAGGATATCGGATCTTCCCACGCTGCAGTGTTCCTACCTGCTGGCTCCTGAGCTCTTGGTGCAGCAAACATGTATGTGAATATAACCCAGCCGGGTGCCACATTTCGGCGCACATTTATTACATTGCTGAGGGCTGTTAGACATAATTGCATTGTAGAAAATCCCTCTGGAACAAACTGGCAAGCACTGAAAAGCACATCCTGGCACACTTTTCAGTTCTCCAGCTCTACTAATTATTTGCATAATTTAAATTATTTTATATGTGCAATGTGCAAACACGAGCAAATGCTTGAAAGAAAAAGAAAAAAGCTAAAAGAAACTATGGTAGAGTAGAACTTCCTGAAATGTAGTACACTTATTGATGAACTAAGTGAAAAATACGTGTGAAAGTGGGCACAATTATATGGAAAAACGAGGTGCCAAGCCAGCAGAAGAGATGACTTTGGAATAGACCTTATGTAAGTAATACTAAGTTAATTTAAGGAAAGTTTTGCTGAGAGAGGTAATGTTTTTTATTGACCAACTCTTACACTTGGAAAAATTCAACAAGGTTTCAAGCACATAAGCCTTCCAGTTTGATAGTAGGAGGTTAATGAAAGATACAGTTTCCCTACAACCTTACCTTGTGTCTGTCCTTCTCTCAGCCAGAAGAGCACTGATACTGCTAGTTTAAATCTTTTGAAGCCGAAATAGGTCACATCACTGCTGGAGGAGGGAGGACAGAGATATCTACTTTCGGACTGCTAAGTCTTTTTCTTTCAAGAGCAGGCGGCCCAGCCTGCAGATAGTGCTGAGATGTTCTGCTTTTCCATGTGCCCGTGACATGACCAGCAGCTGAGTCTTGCCCAGTGTGGTGGGGCCAGGGGGCATTGCAGCTCGGTAGCAGACGTCCTGGGGCCAGGAGGGACAGTGCAAGTTCTAGTCCAAGTTGTTATCTTTCTGCCCAATGCTATGTAGTTTTCATTTCTGTTAGAAATCGATTTATCTTTAGAAGTATTGGTGAAAAATATTCCGGCCGAAGCCTACTGTAATTATATGTAAAATATTCATTTATACAGTATTTTAGTGAAAGGAAGACAGGACTCCTGTTCCAGACATTTCACACTCTGTAGGGCATAAAACCCACTGCTTTTGTCAAAACATTGTTTTGTAAAAACTAGTTCAATTAGAAGTGGGGGAGGGTATGGATACAGGACAACGAGAGGGAAGTGACAGCTGAAAAGGCTGTTGACAAGTGTGAAGGGCTCGGAGTTGAACATGCCTTTTCACATAGGCCCCAATGCTTGAAAACCAAAGCAAAAAGCATCTTGATTATAAACCATGAGCATCTTTGTGATAAAGGCTGGAGGAGGGGATGGGGCTGCCCTTTCTCACCCCTATGTGTCAGTCTGCCTCCGCTCGTTCGCCTGCTCCTTAGAGAACAGGCTGCTGGTACTTCTCCATCTGTCGACAGGCATGGAGCTGGTCGGCTGAGTACTCTAAGATACGTGTGGGTTACACAAATCAGGCTGCAGACGGTATCAGTTTGGCCAGACTCCCTCTTCAAAGGTCTTTTCAGGTTTCACTCCCTTGAATTACTGTTGCATTTTCAATCAGTTGCTGCTAACATGCGTGGAGTCTCACATTGCGCCTCTGTCTCGTATAACCTGACTTTAAGAGCAGATAACAAGATCACACAGCTATTGATATACCAACAAACTCCTGCGGCTCATTTCCTGACCTGTGAATAGGTGACATGCTGCTTAAATGAATGCAATTGAAATTCACAGGGTACAAGTGCATTTAGTTACCGAATGTACTTCCTTGTGGAGGATTAGCTAGACTTGAATCGTATTGATTTTCTCTTCCCCGTGATGGTTTGGTTTTGTTGAATGCTGTCTGAACTGTACGAGGGAGAAGAAGCAAAACCTGCTGCTTTGTGGCTTTCTATCCAAGGCCAGGAAATTCACTGGATGGGGATCAGCCTGACTCGGGGCTTTCTTGTCAACTGATGCTGCACTTATCTCTGTGACACGGACAGATAAATGAGCCGGGACTGGCTTTGGCAGCCGTTGGAGCCCGACTCAAGCGTGTTGTTGCCAACTTTCGAAAGCTGCACAATGGCTGGTTCTCCCTGGCAGTTACAGCCGTTGGGGCAGGGACCTGCCCCCTGAAAGGCTGTTAAGAAATAACGGTGTAAACTCCTCCCTGAGGATGTGGGAACAATGTCCGAATCCGGTGAAGGGAGCAATATCTGTGACAAGGAAACCAGAAAAATCGGGAGCTTCGTGTTCGTTTTGTTTTTGTGGCAAGTTGAAGACGGCGCTCCTGCTGGTGCTGGGCTGGGGGGGAGGCGGGGGGGAGGCACGGGAAGCCGGGGCAGCTCCCCGCTTTACTGGCTCGGAATAACCTTCTCTGCTGCAGTTTTAGAAACCTCGGTTAGACTTGCATAGAGCTACAGTCCACCCCATTCAGCAAGAGTAAGTGCATGTTACTAAACACTTTGTGATTACTTTCTTGTGGCAATGCCTAAATACACCCTCAGTGTCAGAAAACAGGGTGATAAATACAGTACAAACAGAAACAGGGTCTTGCCAGAGATGTTCGCAATAAAGATCTATGGATTTAGCGCATCCTAGTGAAGGACCAGACCATGAGCAGGACAGTGTGGTGGTGACAAATGTCATCCTCATGTGATGGCACCTGGGAAGAAGCGAGTGCAGGAGGAGAGCAGCGTGACTGTGGCACATAGATTACTCTAGATCTGAATATGGGAAGGTCCTGCATTAGCCCAAGGAGCTGCTTTGCTCCCCAGATCCTGTCAAAGCTGGGGAGGTGTTGCAGCTGAGGATGCTCAGCATCTATGGGGAAGAATTTCACTTTGTTCTTTACTTGGACATGGTTTTCATTTTACAGAACAGTGCATTTCTCCTGGAACAGCAACTGCTTCATTTCTAACTGTTAAACACACAGCTGCTAAATACTTCCAAGTGTAAGTTCCCTGAAGAGACATACAGAAACAGCTATTGCTCTCAGCCTTCATTTGAAATGCTTTTTTTCACCTTGCTTTTAGAGAGCTCCCCAAGATATACACGAGATATTTTTACAACAGCTTCTATGAACTTTGTTCAAGGCTCACAAACACGTGTGATGTGTCTCTTTTTTCTCCCTGCTCATGAGTGCAGATGCACCCTATCTTGTATATTTGTTAGTTGATTTTGTCACTTTTTGATGCACCCAAAAGAGAAGTTGACAAATTCCCTTCACTTCTCGCAATATTCACAGTCCAGTCACAGTCTATGACCCCAAATATTTGCCTCAGCAACTCTGAACTACACACCGCTGCAGCCACCTTTGGGATTACGATGCCTGATATGGGAGCTACTGCCATAGAAGCAAGTACTTTTTGAGGTGATGACATTTCTAGCAACAATTTTAGACTTTTTTTACCTTGAGCCATGATGATAGACCAAGTTTTTCTTCCTGTCATTACACTTCCGGGAGTTCTGTAGCTCGCATGTGTCTCCTCAAAGGTCTTGGTTTTGCTTATCTATAGGGGATTGAAATCCCTTTCTCCATCTCTCCGTGTTTATTTGCTTACTGTACAACGTATCCACCTTTGCCTGCTTCTTGCCACACAACAGTGCTTTCTTAGCCTTGCACCAAAACCCTAAGTGACTGTGATTCAAAAGGATCAGCAGATTCTTGTTGAGACATCAGGTAATATATGCAGAAAATCAGGTCTGCGATGCTGGTTTGATCTCCAGCTCTAGCTCACCAGCAGATGGTAGCAAACATCTCCTTCTCTATGAGCTTACTCTGGGGTTGTCTGAATGCAAAAGGGCTGGAGCGCCTCATCGGAATAATTTCTTTCCAGCGAGAAGAAATAAGCTGTAAACAAAATAGTTGTGCAACTCGGAACAAGGGAGGAGAGCCACGGAAACCACGGAAATATTGCTGCAATCGGGACAGAAGTATTCAGTAGAGGCCAGAACAAAATCACTGCAGTGACTTGCACTGAATGGCATGAGAAGCATTTTGGTGTCACTGTGATTGTTCTTGTGGTGACAAAAAGGGACCATTATTTGCAATGTAGCAAATGAACAACATTCAGACCAGCATGATAAAATTGAAACTGCTCTGGGTCACCTCTGCCCATGTATGTTGACCCTTTGTCTTTACTCTGAAGCCATGGATATTTCAGGATGGGTATTTTTACTACAGGCTGTTTCTAATAATTATTCGGGTTTTTTCTGAGCTGTACCAGCTCTAGTTCTTTTGCATTTGATATATGCTGTTGATTACCACTTTCTCTCACTCTCTTCTGTATGCTACTCATTCAAATGGCTTGTTGTGACAACACTTCTCAGCTGCTTTTTCCTGATAGCAGCTAAACTGAGAGACAGGAAGACAGAGCGAGACAGAATAAAATGAAAGCTGCTAAAGTGTGGTGTAATTTCCATAAGGAAATATCTCTTCACTTATAAGACAGTACTGGTTAGAGTTGGGCAAACTATTTGTGACAAAAAAATGGATAAATTTTGCTATTACTGTTTTAAAGTTTATCACCTTTATTTTTAACTACCCTACTGGAGATTTTGAAATTTTTTACTCCTTTGTGTCAACACTGTTTGATTCTAGAAGCAGTTTCTGCAAAGTGTTCCTTTTGTGCTCATTTCTCCATCAATAAGTGGCTGGTGGCCAAAAATCCTAAGGATTTGGTTCTGTTGTCTTACTGGACACTATAACTGATTTCTGTGTCCATTTGCTGTAAATGAAAAAAAAAATAATTAAAAAAAGGTCAATTAAATATCATTGAAAACAAGGAAGCAGCTTTTTATAGGTATAAAAATGTATTCCTTCTCCAGTGCTTGCTGTATTTTGAGCCAGAACATCTTTCTTTATTAAAGTTTTGAAAAAGAAAGAAAAAGGGAAGCAATGGGTTACTGCATTGCACTGCTGATTTCGCAGGGTGGCTTGCTCTGGCAAGCCGAGTGGGATGCTAGTGAGACTGGCTGTGTTTGTCAGTGCTCATGTCACGTACCTGAGGATTTCAGCTGAAGCTGTCAGGCTTCTCCTTTGGGTTTGAATCTTTCTGTTTTCTTGCAATTATTAGAAATACCTTTTGTGCCTTCGGCAGATGTATAGCTGGCGTGCGTCATTTCAGCTCCAAGTACATCAGTCAGTGCTGTAAATGTCTGTGTATGTCGTGTTGGGCATGCCGGGCTACACTGCCAGCCTGACCTCCTCCCAGGGTGACAACACTTGTCTCCTCCAGCTGTGCCGTTGGCAGAGGTGCTGATCAATCAGCTCTAGGGACAATGCAAAATTTTGCTTGGGAGTTTTTGGGCCATGTCTTTTGGCAGAGAGATGTGCTGGGAAAGACCTGGAAATAAATGGACCTAACCACTTAATCTGAAAGAGACGGAAGTCGAAGAGGGCAAGTGTTAGTGGCCCAAATACAACGGTTTGGCAGGATGGTAAATCTGCCTCTAGGGATCCTTGTGTGTCATCAGAAATGCCATAGGCATCTGAAGCCAGGCTTTGATTAGACATAAACTCAATATTGACTCAAATTTGCTCAGAAAAACCGATGGATCTACTTTGTACTGTTGGGCTTTATGCCCCATCCAGTATAATCTGTCTGTACATTTCCATTTTCACGCTGGACCAAGGAACATCTGCCCTCCCGCAGCCAGCATAAAGCCTCTACGAAAGCACGAGCCCGTTATGCAGCTTAAACTCTCTCCCGTATAGCGTGTTTAATCTGTCTGAAGTGCAATCATGTTCTCACGTCTGACCAGATCCGTTTTATACCATTGGTGGCGCTTAGATAAACCATAATGGAATCACAGCCTGAATGCATAAATGCAGCCATACGAGAAGCTGATGTAAAATATGAAGTCAAACCTCTGCTTGATCACATTTGCTTTCCCAGTAAACAGCTGTAAAGACACTTAGGAGCATGTGCACTATTTCAAATATAAATCTCAAAACCTGTGCAATTAGTAGTTAACATCAGCTCTACCTTCAGGCATCCTTCGCTGGCCTGATGAGATGTTAGGAAAGGAGGGCAGAGGAGATAGCCCTGCAGTGTGAACCTGGGTACGAAATAGTAAGGAAAGAGAAAATACATGGGAGCTGAATGCTGTCATTTGAAGAGAATGCCTAGAAACCAAATGAATTGCAAGTGGGAATTGCAAGGTCCTTGTTGGAGACAATGAAGTGTTGATTTGAGTAGTAGGGATTCTGGAAAAGATGATGGCACAGCACCAAAACAAAGAGGTGTGTGTATGGAGCAAGTTTAGGAGTTGTCTTGTGGAAGTGAAATTTTGGATTCTGACCAAAAAGAATAAACCTGCTTTATTTGATACACCATGAAATGTATGTATTTTGCCCGTGGGATTCAATTCTATTGCAGTGCAGATGTTTAATACTTGGTAGCTGTAGTAGTACTGAGGTATTGTAACTCCCTTAGGCACTTCTTGCCTTGTTTAACAGTATCAGAAGTTCTTCCCACTATTATTATTACAAAAGGAGCAGTCACAAACTTAGGGCAGTGTGTAGAAGTCTTCTATGGCAGTGATAATTAACTCCACTTCATACAATATCCATTGTCTCGGTGCAGCTAAAGGCATCCTAGATGCTTTACAAAATACAAAAAGACATGGCTCCTGGCCTAAAGTGCTTTATACTTCAGTTCAGGCATGACATAAGATGTGAGAAGTGGGAGTGAGATGGTACAGGGATGAGTGAGACCCAGAGTTCCTCTAGAGAGAGCACTCTGGTGTAATGTTTATACATCCTGAGCATTAAACTATGTCCAGCCTTCCACTCCTTTTTGAAGTCAGCCTAAATTTTTGTGGAAGAAAAGGTTGCATGACATTAACTGGCATTGAAAGAGTTCTGACTGATGACAGTTTCATTTTTCACTTTTGATAAGAGCTCTTGTGAATCACATCACAACCCAGTGCATTAAAGAAGCATATGTCAATTTATCTTAATATGCCATATTGTAAATCACAATGATTTACCTGCTGCTTTAGAAGAACTTCAGCAACCCCTGTCACAGGGGCAGGGAGCTCCAAGTGCTGAGGGGTAGGCAGCTGAGAAAATGCACATTGCATACATCATTTAGCTCCAGATATGGCTACAAAATGTGGTAGAAATATTTCCTGAGCTGTACCCTATGCAATTTTCTTACGAGGCCAGCACCTTTTAATCAGACTTTAAAATCCAGGTGGGTCTTTGCAAAACTGGTCTCAGCACCGGGGAATGTTTAGCAAACTCTTGGAGTGCTACGTTGAAGCTAATGGTGCTTTTCACTAGTAATGTTCCTGGGCAACACCTCCTTCCTGGGCACCAGGCAGAAAAGTGTAGTTTAGAAATCTTTATTTACAACTGGAGAAAAATAATCCTTTTGCCTTAGTGGGCTTCTGGCTATTATTGAGGCTCCATAGTGCAATATTCACCTGTTTCCCAGGGAAACTGGACTGTTTATCCAAACGATCACGGATCAGACTCCACTGGCTCCACTGCCATTACTGATCCTGAGGGTTAGGAAATACAGAATACTGCATGGAGCTCCTCAGGTCTTAATTCCTTCATTCTGAGATGAAAATATGTCCATCCTACTGGCGGTGCGGTCCTCTGTGGCTGGAGAGGAGAGGTAGAACAGCTTCCTTAGGTAGGGGCTTTGGGTTCAGGGACACAAGTGGCAGACAGGCATGTAACTCTCTGGAAAGACCATGCCATTTACTTCCTTTGGTGCTTTTGAGCATCTCTCTCTCTGTCCTCTATAACAAGGCAACCCTATCTGTGTCTGATTTAGATGTGATCAAATCAACACCCTGACACCTAGCACTTACCAAGGGAGGATTTCAGAGGAATGTGTTGATGATGGCAATGGTTATTTTCTTAATGTTCATGAAGAGAGATTTACATCCAACAGTGATCAACCAGTAGCTCTGTAAAGGTGTTACGCCAGACCACCCTGGTCACTCCACCTCCTCTGGCTCTGATTTCCAGTGCCCAGACTGAATGAAGAGCCAAGGCTGGGGCTTAACGTATTTCTCAAAATACACTCAAAGTCCTGTTGTTTGACTCCATATAGAATTTCACACATTAGTGCCTTTGAACATTATACAGCAGCACACAAGGATCAGATGTGAACTGTACTGGCTGTTTGAGCCTTGGGCTCCACTGCCCAGCCCTGGGCTTGGTTTGTGCCAGGTTTGTAGGCTTTGTCCCTGTCCCTCATGCATGGATGGTGACAGGGGGCTGTGGACAGAGCTGAACGTGGCTGCAAACAAGGAGGAATTTTTAGTAAGTGTTGCCCAACGTAAACTAGTTCTCACTTGTTTTCCTTGTTTCCCAGTCCTAAAGCGGGATGTTTCACCTCTCTTTTACGAACTGTTGGCTTATTTGCAGGCTGGACAAAGCTATGAGGGGCTGTACATCTTCCACTACTGCTGCCTGGGCCCTACAACAGGGAAGGGGCTCAGCTGTGCCTGCTCACATGCTGCCTCTTTCAGTAAAATGGTGCTGGCAAGAAAAAAAAAGTGTTTAGAAGAGGAAACTGGAGTGAGCAAAAAGTTTTCCATTTAAAATTTATAAATCAATAGATAAACCTAATCAGTGAGCTGTGTAAATAACCCAGGGTATAGAGTACGCAGTACAACAGACTTCTTGTTATCTCTTCTCTGACTGTGGTGTCACCCTTCAGGCAGTAATATCACCAAGCTTTGGATGAATGCTGTAACTCCAGGTAAGCTCAAAGATAAGCTGAGAGGCTTTCACCGTTTAAACCTCTTTAAGTTTCTAATGTGTTAACAGGAGATTCACATAGACCAAAAGTTACGAAAAAAATCACTTACGAAAATATTCTCTTTCATTTGGGTGCCAAAATTTGCTTTCTTTCTGAAAGCGAAGGTGTTGCATTGGCATTTAACACTATGACTGCCACTTCCTTCCCCTGGTGACAGCACAGTCAGCTCCTGCAAGCACAGAGCCCTGAAGCTGTGTTTTGGAAGATCAGTAACAGCTCTGCGTGTACCCTGTAGGCTTTGCTTTATTAAAGAGTATTGAAGTATATGAGGCTGAATACTTTCTTTAGTTCAACATTAAACCAGGCATTTCTCCGCTTTAAAAAACTGCCATTTTGACCTTTATCGCTATATTAGAAAGCAATGATAGGCTGAGCTGTTTGCAGGAGTTGTTTGCCATCTACAAACTCAGATTAGCTATTCCGGTAACACACCATTATTTCACACTATTATAACCATTAACTGATGACTCTTCAGCACAATGGATCTCTGTACTCTGAAGAAACTAGAGCACTCAGCGGGTCCAGTGCCCACTGCCTCAAAGGGTTTTGGACCAGGGTTTGTCCCTGAATTACAGAGAACATTAACCATACTGAAACTCATGCATCATTCCCTTCAGTTACTGAGTCCTTGGGATATCTACTGATTTTTTGACAAGATATGAAACTTCTTTGCAATTTTCTTTCAGTATTTTTCAGGAGAACAGCTTCGAAGTGGTCCCTCCCTGACTGCAGACTTTAATGACTGAAGTGTCTTATTAAGGGAGATCTGTAAGGATCAGGTTGCTGGGTTAGGAAGTATGTGTTACTTTTACTTCTGGAGGAAGGCTAGGGAGGCCTGTGTGTGTGCTTAGCCCTCTCTTACTACACAGAGTCGCTTCTGTTTCCAAACTGTGGGCCTGCTGTGCTCCGCAAGTGCCACAAGTGCCACAAGTGCCATGGTCCCTCAGCTACCATTATAGTGAGGCCTGTTGGACCGTGCAGTGGATCCCACCCACTCACATTTTTCCAGTGGAAGCAGTGTGACAGTTCAGGGCCTGATAGCATATGTTTGAGTCTTATCTCAACAAATATTCAGTACTCAGCCAGAGAATGGACCTTGATGCAAGAGGTAGGAAACATTCCCAGATCCCAGGTTAGGTATTGTCGAATATCAGATGTATAAAGCAGAAGGAGAATAACATTTCTACCTGCGAACAGTGCACAGTTCATTTGTCCAGTAACAGAAGGACTTGTTGTCTGAGTTGATGGATAATCAGAGCTGCTGTGTTTCTGAGCTTAAAAATGTTACTAACGAACATTAGTCATGATGGTGACTAATGTTCTTGTTTGTGCCAATATTTAGCCAGTCTGAAAAGATGTAGGTTTAGTAAATGATCTCCAGACTTTGAGATTCTGCCCAGATCTGCATCCAAAGCTCACCAGCAAGAGGGAATAATTTATACCACATTGAGGTAAAGAAACAATAGAGTAAAACCGTTAAAGCAATAGAACAAAGGCCGGGGTACAGAAAAGTATTCAGCAGTTTTTGAAAGCTCCCATTGCTGCCTCCTCTCAGTTGCACTGCAGACATTGTGAGATAACTCTTGCTTTAAATGGAGGTGACCGTTTATAAGTTACCGAATCCATAATTTAGAATAATTTAGTCATAAAGCATCATGTATAGCTAAAGCAACATGACCTAAATCACTTGGAATATGGTAATTCACTTCTTTTAGCTGTAAAACTTGGAGTCCAAGATTGCAACCTGAACTCTTCTGAGGAATTAATTTTGTCCAATTAGAGAGCTCATTGCTGTCCTTGTGTTGTGAGCAGTTCAATTTGTTCCATTCACTGTTCTTTCCAGTTTTGTCAGCAGGACAATTTACTGCAGCCTGTCAGTGTGTAGTGAATCCACAATGAATTATGGAGATTTGCTGTGAAAGCCTGACCATTTCCAATGTTTGTATTAGGATTTCCCGGTACTTCTGTCCTCAGATGTTTTAATGCTCTAAGCAGAAAGTACCCATTTCAAATATCGCTGAAGAAATTAACTTTAAAGTCTACTCAGACACATGAAATCTCACCCTTACAAAAAATTATTTCCTGCAGCCAAAAATAATGCAAATGCTATTAACTGAGACACTACTGGAATACCTAACAGGCTCCTCATTAGGTTTCCACCAAGGCAAGTAGAGTTATTGTAAACACAAAAAAGACTTAAAGTTGTGGGTTGGTCAGATATACACTGCACAGTGTGCGATCACAATTAATGCAGATGTCAAAAAGCTCAGTTTTCTCACACATTCAGAAAGATGGATATTTATCTAAACAGTTGTATTAACAAGATGCATTTGTAAAGTATCATAATGTATTGTCTCAGCCAGGGATACTGCAAAACTGGAGCAAGAATGAACTGATTTATCCAAGTTTTCCAAACGCTACCTGATGTCCAGTATTGGTTGGATGCACGTATGATCGGTAACTCTTACAGAATCTTGGGAGCTTTTCTGTTCTCAAAACCGTATGAGCGGGTTCCAAGAAATGTACTGAGCTCATCACATCTATACTCCCACAGCTACACTACTGTTCTGTGACTTTGGAAAGCAGAGTGACTGCGACTGGGGGTCAGAATGAGTGCAACCCAGTAAAAGAAAATTCCAACTTCGGATAATTGTCATCATTTTAATTCCTTTAAAATGGCCAAAGCCAAAGTGAGGGAAAGTTTGATTCTGAACTGGCCAGTTAACCTGTGAAAGGCACTCTCTGACAACCATTAACTTATATGGCCCCTGGTGGGCACAGGGTTGAATATCTCAGCTGGTGAAAGGGTACAGTGCTCTGGACATGTGTGGTCTGATCTAAAGCCTTATAAATCCAGAGAGAAGCTTTCCAGGCTTTGGTTCACTCTTTTGAAATCTAATTCAATGTCAAGTCAAGCTGGATCTGTTTTCCAAACAAAAACACAGATGCAGGCAAATAACAAAGAGCTGCTGTGTGCTTTTAGGCAGACAGAGAGGGAGAAGATTTATTTCAGAAGCCTCGAGATAGTGTCTAGTCTGAAGAATCAGAATGGGCTTGCAGACATATTCTCTTAAAATTATTATGACCACAGCATCCCTTGATTAACTGACAGCACAGTCAGACAAGCAGCAGGGATCCAGCCAGTTAAGTTACATAGTAACTGGAATGCAATTTAAAATCCTTTGCACTCAGGCTAGTTTAAGCACACATGCTTACAAGGCTTCCTAGCAGATTAGTAATGTATCCCTTGGCCACTCGTCCAGAAAAAAGAACAGTCTTCTTCAGTTTTAGGATGCCCTGGTTGGACCATTTATGTTTCTCACCCTGGGTGCCATGGGACATATAAAAAGCTGTGAATTCAGACCTTAAGAAGAATTAGAATTTACAGACCTAGTAATGGCACAGGGAGATGTAGAATCCTACAGCACCATCGGCACTGAAGACCTTTGCTGTTTTTAATGTAGCTATGTCAGTGCAACCCCTTCAGGTTAATGGATCATTGCCAGGTGCCATTGTTACTCCAGTAACCTACAAGAACAGTTCACAGCATTGAAAGTCTAGTTCTGCCCCTTGGTGAGATATATCTGTGTATGAGGTGTGTGGTTGTGGTAGCTTCACAAGTAGGCAGGGATGATGCTGTTTTGGTATTTGGGCTGGGTCAACTCCTGCCTTAAGACTCCTGTCTGTAGAAAAGGTTTTGTGTTTTAAACTCGCAACAATTACCTGTTGAATATGGGAAAAGAAAACAAATGAGGACTCACCTGGTCTACTTCCAGCATTACTCATTCTGCAGTCTAAACAAGATAAAACTTGAATATTGCAATATTATAATGAAAGGTACCTACCAGATTGGGCAAGATATGTATGCCTGTGTAGGTAGAGGGATGGATGGAACACTGGAACAGGCTGCCCAGAGAGGCTGTGGAGTCTCCTTCTCTGGAGACATTCAAAACCCACCTGGACGCCTTCCTGTGTAAACTCATCTGGGTGTTCCTGCTCTGGCAGGGGGATTGGACTGGATGAGCTTCCGAGGTCTCTTCCAATCCCAAACATTCTGTGATTCTGTGATACCTCACTGCACCTGCCTCTCACTCCAGAGCTGCAGGCTGAGTTCTGATGGACCATAGTAACACTGATAACAGCAGGTGCATAGCATCTTGATAGCACATGCTGCTTTCTGACATACCTATGCATAGAGAGCTGTTTTAACACTGAACTACCATTTTAGTGTGTTTTACATCCACAAAATATGTTCATAATGGAGCTGCATTCTATTAGATATTATCCACACAGATGTAAAGAATTTCTGCCCCAAGGATTTTTACATCAATAATTGTAGTTCAGTTTAAACAGAAGTTATTTAGCAACCAAAGCCTTTAGAAGTCTGTTTCCCATTTATTATATAATGACTTCTATATTTTTACATGCTGCACAAGGAATTGCCTGAGCTAAAACAAGGCTTGATCTGAACAAGCTACTGACCTGCTTGTCTGTGAGCTGTTTGGTATGTTTAGTTCCCAATAACCAAGATCTATTTCACTTGGGACTGGAAGTTCAGGGCTTTGCGAGGCTGGTGCCTGTGTTCCTGTTAGCAGAGATCTGCCAGCTCACAAAGAGCTCTTGTGGAAGTCAGACTGCATCATCAAGTTTCACCCTTGCTACCCAAGCCACCATCAAATTCATTTAGTTTAGACACAAAAAAGATTTTTGTCTATGGTGGGAAGTGGGAAATTGTTCTGTGAGGAATTTTAAATGGGCTTAGTGTCAGGGTTTTGTTTTTCTTTCAAGAAATTATCCCATGCTCTTTGTTTTTAGGAAATTCCCTTGGCTATTTGGTGTAATTTTTCCTTTACTGAGCTTCATTATAATGTCTATACCAATAACACCAGTGTCAGAAATGATGGTAAAGCACCTTTTCTGCAGTTTATTTTCAAACAGAGTGCTTGAAAAATGGACTTGGAACATATATAAAATCAACTTAAAAGATTCTATTATTGAAGTCCTAGAACTATAAAATTAGTAGCAACTCCTCGTTACTTTAACACGTCCAGAATTTTATCTTTGTAAGGAAGAGATTAGTGGGGTTTTTTTCCTTCCATGACCTTTTGAACTAGCTGACAAATAATGCAGTTGCCGCACAGATTGTGTGGAGAAGTGTGGAGAACATCAGCAAAGATCAAGGGACAGCTTGCTCAACTTCTGGTAAGAAGACATTTTGCTACCAGATGTGTTCATACTCTTTGTAAATGTACTTTGAGAACTTTCTGAATATTGCTTGCTTTGGAATGAGCTAGTATTATGTTTTATGAACTCCTGAAGCAGAGATTTCCTTTGAAAAGACTTAGGGTCTGTTTCAGGAGAGGGGCAGTGGTCTCTGTGACGTCTCATGAACTTATGACACATGAGCTTCCCAGCAAAGTGGGGATGGCTCAGCTCCTGTCACAGAAATACAGTCTGGCGTACAAAGGTAAGCCAATCCCATCTGTCTTTAATACAGCAGGATATATCATACATTGGTTCAGTATTTGTGAACTGAACCACTGAATAACCACTGTAGTGAGGGTGCATTTGGATGCTCTGGGGTGGGAATTGCTGCCCAGTGGTGCAGCAGAATCTTTAAACATTGTGACTGTTGCCTCTACTGGGCAGCAAGGAATGTAACTTCAGAAGCTCCAAACTACTAAAAGCAATAAATCTCAAAAGAAAGTTTTGCTATGGCTAGCACTTTAAGATCTAATGGCTTATGCTAACCCTTCTGGAATATTTCCCCTTAGGAACTGATTTGGATGATTTTCGTGAACAGGTGCTCTGCAGGAATTTAGTTTCCAGTGCTAAGAATAAGCACAAGTTTCATTTTTGAAGTGTTTTGATGTTTCTGCATTTGTTTTTGAATAAAGCCAGAAAGTGTGGAGGAAACTGGATATTAAACAGAGACAGTATATAAACCTCACTCTCCCACCACACTATAAAAATAGCTGCTTCAAATCAGGTTACAAATCATTCAAATGTGCTCTCTCAACCCTATTAAACTGTCATCTTATCCAGAGTGGGGATAGGCACAAATCAAATGCGTAGATCTAAATGACCCTGGTCATCGTGTGGGAGTTGAAAACTCATCTGACTGAGAGTTTGTGAGAGACCTTTTGCTCTGTCCAGACTGCATCAAACTCCCCAATCCAATACCCACTCACTTCCTCTGTGTCCTTAATCTACTGCAGGTGAAGTAGTTGTTTACATGCACAATGCTAAACATATGTGCAAACCCAAATTCTCGGGGCATTGTTAACTGTGCTCTGAAAAAGCCTCACTCTGCAAGTAGCGGGTGCATCGCTAGAGGTCCCAAGAAGACATTGATGAGACATGGTGGGGGAAGCACTTCACAGCCCGTAGTGTGGGAGATCCAGAAAATGTTCCTTTTGTTTTCCTCCTGCCTTTGGCTCCTCAGTTAGATCTGTATGCGTTACACTGCTAGATGTGAAACTTTGATTTGTTTCAGAACCTCTGAAATATTTTTTCCCGACATTAGCAGTATAAATAAATTCTTCATGGAGTTCTTCTCGTGTTTGGCTTTTCAAAGAAGAGCCGATGAGTCACAGGTTTCTAAAGCATCTTGTTCCTGGCATTATACTTCTCAGACATTAATTAGAAAACATCAGAACAATAACAACAATTCCCCTGCTGCTTTTGGAAGAAAACAAAATATGAATCAAATCAGTTCAAGTAATTCTGGTATTGAATTATTGTATTGATCAGAGGTTTTATTTTCTCCTTGGTGCCATTTTTTGTCAAGTTGAAACAATAGGAAAACAGAAGGAAGAAAATAGCGTGACATCCTGTGAACACCAGCGGTATCATTATCTTCCCTTGTTTTCAGAAACAGACTAATGAAAACGCTCCTTCAAAAGCTAAATGACTTTGTTGAATCCTTTCTCTTCTCCTGACACTGTTTGCCAGCACAAAAGGTTTAAACCTAAGAATCAACACAAAACCCTGAAGAAGAACAAGGATCAATGGAACAAATGTTCTGTCAATCTAGTGCTATAACCCAGCATGACTTTTAATTTCTACATAGCCGTAATCTGAGGCTTTTTTCCTTCCTAAAGGTCAGGTTTTTGGTACTTTCTGAAGTTCTCAATACTTGTTTCTCAATCCTTTATTTGACATATACTAGGAAGCAATAAATCTGTGTAATTGTTATAGAAGAAATAGTACACTTTTAAAGTACTCTGAAAATATTTAGCTTTTCAGCAAATTAACTGAATGAAATTTCTACTGCTCTTTGTGAAATTATTTCCTGCAATTAAAGGACTGTTTATTTTATGTGACCTCTCTACAGAGTTTGTTCTTTCGTTGTTTTTGGACAACCTCTTAAGACAACTGTAGCCCAAGCCTTACATTTTCCACCAAATTTCTGACTACGTTGTGAAAATAAATACAAACTCATACTAATGCTGACGGTAGAATCCATGTGCATTTTTCAGGTGGCAATATTAACAGTCTGCAGAAGTGACATTGCAAATTCAAAGCTAGATTTTCAGATTCTGCTGTTGTACCTATACTGTCTGCATTATTTATTCTTCTTTCGCCCTAATCACAGTGATGGTGAGCGGATGGAATATGCTTCTTGTGATCAGTGATTTCCTGTCCTCAAAGGACCCTGTGAAATTGCCTCTCCTTCCCATTTCCAGATGCTCATTGAGAAGTTTAATTGAATTATATTTCAAACACATTGTCTAAACATTATCTCATTCTGTTCCCTGTGATTATGTTTTTCTTACCTTTATGAAAAGGGCTTGCAGAAGCCTTTCTGATCTGAGCATAGGCCGTTGTTCCCTGGGACTGGGATGGCACTGCATCCAAGTTGTCCTTGAAATCTACCTGATATTTTTACAGACAAATTGGTCATAAATGATCCATAAATGTAGAATTTATTGCAGCCTCCTTTTGCTTCAGACAACTTAATCTCACCATATCTCTCAGGGTCTTCAGTTCTTCTTGTCACAATCTAATGGATATCTGTTTGCTGAAACTTTGGTGTCATCCTAGTAGCAGTAGATCCAAGACATACATTTGGGTTGTCCAGTGGTTCGTTTTGCACAGTGACTTGGAGAAAGTGCCAGCAGCAGCACCCAATGGATTGTCCACTGGCAAGAATGTCATCAGCTATCAGTTTTCTAAATTTGCTGTCCACACGGTTTTCCAGAAAAAGTCTGAGATGTGGGTCACAAGAATTGTCTTTTTTTGACAGGTCTCATCTTGATGTTCTTCAAATGTGGAGAAGTACAGAGCTTTCAGTTTCTCAAAATATTCCCATGGATCATGTCTTGATTAAAAATGTATGCATCTTGTTATATGCACGAGCTGCCTCCCCTGAAATGTGAAACTGGTGACCTACTTTGAAAACAGCACTAGTGCAAAGTCTCCCAGCTTCTGCTGGGCTGTCTTTCATTATCTGCAGCAGTTTCCTGCAGTATGTTGGAGTCTGCTTTGGATGTGACCTGCTGCCCATAGCAACTCCTGCTGTCATCCATCTTTATGTTGGCAAGCTTCCATCCTATGCCAGCATTCCTGCAAGAACTCAAAACCAACACTGAATCACCTCAAGTCCGTGTAGTCCTTTCTCAGTTAAAGAGTATAATTTTATTAACCTGGGGCTGTGGACTGTGTGGAGCACCTGGATGACTGGACCCCTGTTCCTCTGGCCTTTGGTAGCTGCTAGCAGGTGATTTCAAGACTCTAATACAGAGCTGATCTTGTATATCTTACTCTTCCTTGTGTTCGACGTTTGAATTGCTCTGTGCTACTTTGCACTTCCATTAAAATCTCTCAATTTTTCCATCCTGTGCGAACTATCAGAGTACTTCTGGAGACAGCCTGATGCTTCTACTGCCCTTGCTATGAGAAGGTGCCTACTAAAAGAGGCGCCTGTCCCCTTCTCTTAAAAGGAGTGAAGTCTGCCTGTCTTTGTGCCTGCCTACATGCTTAAGTGACTGGATGGGTATTTCTGTAAGTGCAAATAAACCATGCTGGGGATATAGAAGAGTGTGAATGGGGCAAGAGGAAACCTGTGGAGAGATTTAACAGAATATGGGGAGACTGGGGAGAGAGGCGACACGAAGAGATAGGAGTGGACCGAGGATGAGTGAGCAGAGCCTGGAGGTGTGGTGTGGGAATACAATCAAAGGGAGAGAAAAGGACAAGACCTGGTCTGAATTTGAGACAAATTTTTTAGTGAAAAAAGAGGGCCAGAAGTAGCTGCAAATCAGTAAATCAGCGAGGAAAAGGAAAAGTCTGTAGAGGGTGATGGAACAGGGGAATCAGCAAACCAATGGGCAGAAGGAAGAAGACCTCTGTTTCTAACCTCTCCCTGGACATGACATGGTACTGGAGTCCCTGTCACCTCTGCCAGGTAGAGTAGGAAGAGTGCCCTTGTGTGCATGTGTTATCAGCATGTCTAGATCTAAAACTTGACTGTGATATGATTTTACAGGGGGGAAGTGGAGAGCCTTTCATCTGAAAAGTTTTCGGATAAAACATGGTGTGATGTGGTGACTTTGTTTTCGTCAGAAACTGGCATCCACAGGCTGGCTTACTTCACAGTGCTTGCAACTTCTTGATGTGCATCTGTGGAAGAAAGACCTTTTGCACCTATGTATCCTTTATGAGTTTAAATTACAGAATCACAGAATCACAGAATCACAGAATCGAATGGGTTGGAAAAGACCTCAGAGATCATCGAGTCCAACCCTTGGTCCAACTCTAGTCTGTTTACTAGATCATGGCACTAAGTGCCATGTCCAGCCTCAATTTAAAAACCTCCAGGGATGGCGAGTCCACCACCTCTCTGGGCAGGCCATTCCAATGCCTGACTACTCTCTCTGTAAAGAATTTCTTNCGGATAAAACATGGTGTGATGTGGTGACTTTGTTTTCATCAGAAACCGGCATCCACAGGCTGGCTTACTTCACAGTGCTTGCAACTTCTTGATGTGCATCTGTGGAAGAAAGACCTTTTGCACCTATGTATCCTTTATGAGTTTAAATTAAATTCATTAGTCTCTCCAAAGCTGATGAATGAAATTCTTCCGTGCTTAACAGGGCTTTATAACTTGGACCCCCAAACACACGATCATATGAGTTAAGATCTTTTGATTAGACTGGGCCTTCAGTCTAATCATAGGCTCCTTTGAGAAAAATAGCTCTAGCTGAAGAGTTTAGTTTGCTACTGAGAATATAGTCTGTCGGTTTTATGATTAAAAAGTCTATGTGTACCATACATTTTACTACCCCTTATAAAACAGAATAATCATAAAACATGATGAACTTAACCTAAAGTTGATCATATCCACCCTAACACAATATTATTAGGTTGATGTAAATAATTATTTACAGTGAAAAACTCTGACAATGAAATGCAGAAAAGACCATAATTTATCTCCTTTGCATGAATAGTGCAGCTTTCATCTCTCTTGTGTTATTAAAAGTTTTAGCCATAGTATTGTTCGAATACTCTGCTAGAAAAGAATTAGTCCGTTTGTGGAACAGGATGAAGCTAGAGTGTTTGGAAATAACAGTTTTTCTTACATACGTTTATAAATTCTGTATGTTAAGAAAAATCATAGAAAACTATTGTTTCCAGCAGCCATGCTATAAAATGTTTTCCATGTCATTATCTGGAATGCAAGAGATGCTTTCAGTTTAACCTATATTTTATGAAAGGTTTCATTTTCGGTTCAGAAAATGGGTGATTTACAGTATAGCAGTGAATAAATCCGGACTAAATGTATCTCCTAACATATACAGTTAAAATGTTTGTAAATTCACCTTTTAATTTCATGGTTTACAATTTGTTTCAAGAAATAGGAAGTTATATATGAGAGATATTGTGTCTACAGACAGGCCTAGTCCCATGGTTTTTTGCGTTTTCTTCAAGAATTATGAAATCCTTACAGGTTCAGCTGTGTAGGGCATTGATTTTTAGGCTGTCAAGTCAAATGAGAAACTCAGGAAACTGTGCTTCTGCTCTGCTTCTTGAAAGTATAATTTAATTTACAAAACAACAGTTCCCTTGGCACAAAGGTTACTTATTAAAGGCTTCTGCCCAAGTAGCTGAGCTGACAGGCTCAGGCTCACCTGAGCAAGGTGTTTGGACTTTTTTGTGCTGCTGTGTTGAGCTATTCAGCCTGAGCGACCAAGAGGTGCAGGATGAGTGACCCAAAGAGGTGCAGGACAAGTTTGTGCGGTCACACGGGATCAGTAGCTGTGCTAGAGCAGTATTCAGTATTGGAAAGAAAAAAGAGGAGGCGTTTTTCCAGCACAGCACATGGTCGGATGGGACCGTGGCCTTTCACCCTGACATTCTCAGCAAAAGTTGCACTTCGTGTAAGTGGCTCATGAGACACGCCAGCTTCAGTAGTTAGGAAACGTGTCTGTGCCCTCTGGCATTGTTAGAAATCAATAACCAGAGCAATAAACAGACTATAATTTTTTGGCATTTTGGGTAAAGTTGCTTTTAAAATGTTCTTCTGTATTTGAAAGAAGGACATGACTCAGTTAGCAGAGTTACGTTATAAATGCTGGCTTGGAAGTGTCCCATAATAGCTCTTTTCATGGCAGGCTCTCTGCTCGCAGGGAGTGCACCCGGACACTCAGACCTGCTGTCCTTTTCCTGGTTAAAGCGACGCTTTGATGCTGGCATAGAGACAGCTGCAAACTTCACATGGCTGAACGTCAGCTTTCTCTGATCAGGTTCTTTGCCAGGGTCTTCGCATCCCAGCTCTCAAAACACCCACAGGAAAAGCTCTCTGGAACAACCTGAGTTATTAGTAACAGTCGCCTGGTATCAGTAGCAGTTACACTGTTATTGTCACTTTAAAACATAGCAATGAGTTTGCCAAAGATGAACGGAAGTAACATCATTTTTTTGCCTTTTTTTTCTTTTTTTTAAATCAGTAATCATATAAAAAGATAAAAAAGGAAAAATAAAAGATAAAAAAGATTAAAAGGCTCACAAAGAAGCCCTTTAATGAGAACCCTTTGGTGGCCAGTTTCTGACCAAGTACAGCTCTTAGTTCTTATTTACATACCTGTGTTGCTGAGAACTGCAAACTCCTCTCACTTTCCATGTGGAGGAGTGAGACTCATCTCCGCTTTGCTCTACCAATATATTTAAAGGCTTCAATTTAGGGGATCTGGGCACTTGAAGTGGGCCCTAAATGACACTCAGTGGTCTTCACATTTTCAGTGAGATTTTCGTGCTCTGTAAAACTCTTCTTTTAAATTGTCTTTGAATTGTCAGATGGCTTTATTGAATTTATCTCGTTAGGAAAATGGTTCTGAAAATGTCCTTCAGTGAAAAGACTAGAGATTGTGGTGGAAAGCAATGGGCAAAACAAACACAAAGGAGGATCAATATTACCATGCATTTGAGATGAAGACTGCTGGGATCTGGAATTGAAACACATGCTATCTACTACAAATCAATAGTTATACCAGAGATACTGCAAAGAACAGAGCTAAGGCAGCTTTGTTTATCTAAGGTAAATCCAATACAATTAGCAAAGTTAAATTTGTATATTTAATTTAAATGGCTAATATCAAATAGAAACAACAAATTATTTCAGAAAATGCACACAACTATATGTATGTGTAATGTAACCGTAGAACCTCATGAGATAAAAAAAGCACTAAACATAAATTATTAGCAATATGTCAACATTATGAATTAATTTTGAACCACATGAGGAAAATTTCCTGAGCAAAATTTCTTATATAAGATTTGTATTCCCTAAGCATGATAATTTCTATCCAGATGCACAGTGTAATTGATGATGATATGAATAACTAGTAAGCCCTTTGAGGGAATATGGAAATAATACAGTTAAGAAAAAAGGAATGATTTACAGCATGTACAAATATGAAATTTTGGCGTTTTTCTTGTCAGGTCTGGTCTTCAGGCCAGCTAGAGGTTTTGGTGAAGGTTCAGGTATCACCAAACCGATGTAAGTGTTCCCACTGAGATTCAACATCGAAGAGAAAGAATGAATGTAATTTCTGACTTCTTGTTGCCTATGTTCCAAACAGCTTTAACGATAATCACACAGCATTGCTGCTTGTAATGTTGTAGCAGTAAGAAAATTGGGAAAATATTTGGGATGCAAATATTTTAAAAGCGTGTCTCTCCTTGTCATACCTACCTTGGAGACAGACACTATGGAAATGTTTAGTTAACTTGAGTAGGCATTCAGGCAAGGGCTTGAAAAATTTTGACACCAGAGGCCGTACTTACATGAACTGTTTGCTTGAACAATCACCTTATATTAATAAGAATATCATAGATATATTGTCATTTTCCACTGGCTGTTTGGTTGCAAAATCAACTTCCTTCTCTAAGTCCTGACCAAAAATAAATCAGGTCTGCGGGTCTCTGAGGTACCCTGTGGGACAGCCTGAGCAACTGTGCAGTTTGGAACCAGGGTAAGAGCTGTACAAGTGCAGGATGCTTCAGGAAGTGTCCGAAGGGTCTATTCCGAGAGAGGCTGAATTACCTTAGTTCTTACAGGGTTATCTTCTGTTTGGCTCCTTTTTCCTTTCACTTATGTAATTGTAAATGGAGATAAAATATTTTTAATTCTGAAGTGAATCTCTTTCTCTTACATCACATAAGTAAGTGTTATACTGAGTCATGCAAGGCATTTGTAGTATATTAAGAATCTGGATAAAGGTGACAAGCTGGGCTTCTATAAATATATCATCTTTGCTGATTGGCTACAATAACTGGTTAAAAATCCCAGAGTCCCCAAATGTGTTTTTTGATCTTGAATAAAACCTTGAAATGAGAATACTGTAAGCCATTTCAATGTTAAACACAAAAATAGAATATTTCTAGGATATGTACAGAGTTTTGATGGCTATTTGATTTACTGAATGAAACATCTGCTTATACTGTTGTTCTTTGGCATAGTGGATATGCAGCTTTACAAAATATCTACAGAAAACCGACCTTTTTATTTTTAAAAAAATCGCATCTTATATTTCACTTAACTCACTTGATATTTCATTCTCATTAAGCTAAAATAGCATGCACCTCTCTCTCTTAAGATATAAATCCAAAGAGTGAATTACAAATTTTGAGAAACAAAATGTACAAAATATCGAGGGGGGAAACAGTCTATAAAGAAGAAGGTATTAAAAAGTGTATAATCAATTAATATAATGTTGTTGAAAACTCAGCTCTCTAGTGTTAGATTCTTGTTTGTCCTTGTTTTTCTAGTGATATTTTGGATACAAGGACTGAAATACAGCCTGATGGAAATCAAAACCTGAATTTTTCCTAGATTCTCCCGTGAAAATTGTCTTGGTACAATTAAATGAGAACATGGCCTGAAATGCTGCTTGAAAACAAATAAGACTGGATAAACCTTCTCTCCTTTCTCTGGAGAAAGATTGCTCAATTAGGATCTGTGTTGAGTAATAGCCAAGTGTGTTGTGGAAGCTCAGAAAAAGTCGTTAATTCCAGCTGAGGTTCATTCTGAGCTTCTGGCTTGCTTTGCATGCTGATCTCAAAGTGAAACTCAGAGGCCTCATACCATTGTGAAGCCAAACCAAGAAATCTTTTTGCTCAGACCTAGAATTGAAATTACTAGTTCTCATACAGTTGCTTCAACAGTCTGAGTTAGTGGGTTTGGTAACTTGATGATAAACAGACATGAACTGATTCCCTTTGGGCACTGTTTTCTCATTTGTCCCAAATAATTGCTCTCTACTGATTTGCTCACTTTCCCCATGTTTTCACTGAGCGCCATGTGCAGCAGTCAAGCAGGGAGAAGGACAATGTAGGGGCCGGGCACTGGGTCAGATGGGAGCTGGCCTGTTGTTGAGGGACCAGGCCTGGACAGGGTGCTGCCCACTGGCACCGCTCCCACCTGCAATGGGGAAACTCATTCCACTTTGGCCCCAACTAAGATTTTGACATTCAGTGTGTCACCCACCACAAGACTACTTGTTTTGCAAACAGCTGTTGAAAGGGAAAACACGTACTCTAAACTCATTTCTTGTTCAGCAATGGGAAAGATAGTTGTAACTGACATTGTTTTCAAGGGTAGTTAGTTAAGCACTCACACACTGCTGCTTCGGACATCAGAAAGCTCCACGGTGTTCTGTAGTTTCATTTAGTCTTGCTGTTAACACATTTTATTGTGCTCTGCCACTCATTCCATGTTTACATGAACTCTGCATTACGAACCTGTACTTAAAGACCACCAGAAGGTAGTGTGGGCAAAGACCACCAAAACTGGAGCTTTCTATGTCACTAGAGACTTCAGTATGTATCAGCTCTCGTCTTGCTGCCTCATATTTTGAAAGCGGGAACACAGCAGCTGTGTGCCAGGAAAATGCTGCAGCTTACGACAGGAGTTAATAAACCAGTGAATGCTGTGCTGGAGGCACTGAGTGGGATCGAGCTAATGCATTTGTCAGGGCAGTCTTTTGTTTCACACCTAGGAGAGTTATGCGTGAAGTAGCAAACTTGTTTCTCTGTAGATTAAAAAATAATTTTATGAGCAGGGAACTGAATGAAAATGAAGTAAATGGCAACTTGTGCTAGCTAATGAACTTGCAGCACTTGGAATACCAGTAAGGATTATTAGCTTTGACCTAGCAAAATGCCAGGTTACACACCTGCTTTTCTTTTTAGGGGTATTATTAAATGTCTTGCTAAAACTCGTTACCTACTGCTGCTGAAAGTATGCCCCTTTTCGCTCCCCAAAATGTTGCATTTCGTTGGGACAATAGTATTCTAATACATGCCTCAATTCATGTTATACTTTTCATCTAGATAGCACCCACAGCACTTTATAAAGCTACACTGATACGAAAAGTGTGAGGAAGATGAATTCCCACAAGAAACATCTATGTTTCGAGGTTAAACCCCACAGCAGCTAAACAATTTAGAACATTTTGCAGCTGGAAACAAGGAAAACTGATTCCACATTAAGCCTTCATGAAAAATGCCAAAACTCGTTGTTAAAAGTAGTCTCCTGGAGTTAAGGCGACAATTTGCTAATTAATATTCACATGATTAAAGAAAAGTCCTCTTTTTCACATGTAATTCTTCTAATGGTGAAGAATATATGAAACAGAAACACCTATCACCACCAAAACCAGACTCTCTGAGGAAGTGCTGAGCTGGTCATGCCTCCCATGCCATCATGTTTGTGTAAGTAAAGGTCAGAAACAGCAAGATGTCTTTGAGATTACATGTTGAACTGAGCTATAAAAACATTTTGTGGTTGCTTAGCCATGAACTCCGTATTGTAAACAGAGTTAAGTTGTTCCAATCCCTGGCAGCAAGGCTGCACTATGAGTCGGTAGCAACCATATCGCTGGGAGATCTCTCACTACTGGGTGAGCAGGGAGCCTGGTTTAGGCACGAAGTTCTGACTGCAGAGTAGCCTTATGTGTGTCATGGTAAGGTGTTGCCCTCTTATAGCCTTGTGGGTTCGTGTCTGGAAGTATCCACCACATTTGCTTGATTGCCTACTGGATTTAAGAAAGTCTTCCTGGAACACAGATGAACTGTGGGAGAAAGCAGTGAGAAACAACCCCAAACTCCCAACCACCCACCAAGCCTTGAACGAAACAAAAAAAATGCCTTGAAATTGAGAAGGTCCTGTGGACCTTGAAGGACCTTGAGAAGGTCCTGTGGACACTGGCATTATCTGCACGTGCTTTTCTTGGCCCAGATTAATAGTAAACACCTGTGTTTGGTGGTGATTTTTTTTTTCTCAAGTCTCAAGCTGTCCAGGATAGCCATGCAGCCCCTCCTTACTGTGGCTGTGTTTGTTTGGGTATTTTTGCCATGCACAAAGACATTTTGCAAGCAGGACATACACTGGTTAAGAGTATCAGTTGGTTAGTTGTTGGCCAGCTAGTCATCAGTCAACTGGGGAAGAGCTGGCCTGTATTGATCCTTGGAACTGGCTGGTCCTTGCTGTTATGGACTTGCCACCTGCCAGTACTCTGCTTTCTTTCCTTAGGGTTTTATAGTGGTTCACTATTTTTCCTCTCAAATACTTGAGTTAGTTCAGCTTCGAGTAAGAAGCTGGAAGAGACATCTCCATAGATCCTTCTCAACTTAAATTTTTCCTGTGATTCTCTTCTGGTAGATTATGGGTCTTACCTCAGTGTCTTTTCATTTTGTGTCCCTGATTGAGCTGTTAAGCAGGAAGTTAAAAGGTAGTAGATAATCCATCCTAATTCCTAAAATTGAGAACTAGTCTTTCAGACCATCAGACTTCAAAGTGCTGGACTGATTCCAGCTCTTGAATCTTGCAGCCTGATCCAAGCAACCCGTATATCAGTGCATATTAGAGTTCATAAAAATTAATGTTGACAATGCAGAACTAGATTATCTAATTAAAGTTTCATTCCAATATGATAAACTGGCTTATTTTTTAAAAGCCATCTGTGTTACAGAAACACAGATGCTAAACTATTGAAAAAATAATGTTTGTCCTAACTTTGATTGAAATCTTTAAACTTTAAAACGTCTTCCTTGACTAGCATGACTACCACTCCCACTGTACATCTCAGTAGTTGATTCGAAAAAATGTGCGGGTTCACCAGTGTGTTTTGCTATACCCATGTAGATTAAATCTATTTTTCTCACTCTACTAAACAGACATTTTGTGGTGCGGATTTGACTGACAGCCCCATTTGACTGACAGGAGGTGTCTCAATCTGGAGTGAGGCAAATCCAAGGGGTTTTCAGGACAGGGTGTTACAGCCTGGAGGTTTTCTGGATGTGCCTGAGCATCAGGCTCCCGCCTGGCTTTTCAGTGCCTGTGGAAGAGTCTGATGGTCTTTTTAAAATCCTTTTCTACTCACTACCTCAACTGTTGTTTAAACTAATAGAGATTAATATTTATGTGTTAGCATCTCAAAGACAACATAATTATGACATTATTTTTTTCCTGGTTTATGTGAGCAATTGAATATAAGACCTCTTACAACATGTTTAATTGATGTTGCCAATGATACCAAGCTTATAGTCTTCACCTCTTTTCACATCATCCTGTTTTCTATTCAAGTTACCTAGCCTAATTTGCAGGTGTGATTTTACTGTCTGTTGTGAGAAAGGTACTAACTAGAATGAACCAGTCTTTGACACCTGAATATAAGGGCAACATGTTACTGCAGACTATGTGTTTTGCACCAGTTATCAACAGCAAATTGTTTTGAAATAAGTGATAATTGCACATTGATTCTTTGGAAGTCCACGTTTTAGAGCTGAGAATAAGATTTTAGCTGTTATGATGGTTTTCATTTCATGTTCTAGAGCTCAGGGAAAATTAGCGTTGACTTAACTGGACTTTGTATTATGCTCGGTGGGAGGGCTCTCACCTAAATGTAGAGCTCTGAAATGGATTAGACACATAGTGTAAGCTGGTAATATAGATTCTTTTTCTAGTCAGTATGAAGAGAAATGGACCTCCAGGGCCAAATTCAGAAACCTGGTTTATATCTGGTTTGTGGGGAGAATTCATTGTACTAGCTGAACACCTACTTACATATAATGAACGGTACATTTTCTTATCTGAACAAGATCTACATCATCCTTTCATTTGGGCGTCTGTTTTTGTTTTCATCTTTATCAGCATCACTTCAGAGAGAAAGGTGGATAAGCTTGCACCGCTATAAGCTAATGACAAATTTTGTCTAAAACCTGATTTATTTGCTTGTGGCAGCACATGCCCAAACAGGCTGTCTGCTCAGTCCGTTCACTGCACTGAAGGGCAGACCCAACTAGACATGATCCTGCCACACTTTACCTACTAATTCTATGTTCTTCTCTAAGTTTAAATCCATATAAGCATATTAGCATATTTTCCATGCTTTTTGTAAATTTTCTAGGAGCACACAGATTGCACTCTGGTACCTAGCTTCACCTCCTTCCTGAAAGTCCCTCCTGTGTTTTTATTTGATATGGGCTGGTGTCTGTCCCCACTAGGAAGCATCTGCAAAGTCTGCATTAACCTCCTCTCTGTAATGTGTGCAGAAGGCTCTGGATGTACATAGTGACCCCACACATACAGACCCACTCAGGATCAGCCTGTGTGGGAGCCCTGGCCACAGACCCCTCCAGATCCAGCTCCTGGCACCACTGCAGTGTCCCTATGTGATCAGGGACTAACAGCAGCCTTGTGCATTAAAAGCTCGTTCATAAGCCTTGCAGTTTGCCTCATAGTCTAAGAATACACTGTGTGGAAAAGAGCAACCAAGCCCATACAGGAACATAAACTAAATGGAATTGGGAGTCCTAGGGCAGTAATGCTAAACTCTGAGAACCAGGAGGGTAATCAGTGGAAAGTGAACCTGGAGGAAGGAATTCATTATGAACAGCGGAGTCGGTGTGGCTTGCTGATATGTTATCTTTGCCGGTCATCCTGACTCACCAGCATGCTGAGTCTGTCTGAATGACTCCAGATATGTTCTACTTGCCTTATGGCCACAATCAGTCTCTCCAAAAGCATTCTGAGACAGCGTGAGAAAAGCGTGACCCGACTCATGCAGAGCACGGCTACTCCCAGGAAACCCGTGTGCTCCAAAATCCTGCCCTAGCTGGGAGCACTGCTATTGTCTGGGAGCCGAGGGGTGCCAGGAGGACCTGGAGCAATCTAGTGAGGAGTTAATTAAAAGAAAACAAGTTACAGTTTCATCTCATTTGCTGAGGAAGATGTTTAACTCTTTGTTATAGCAGGCTGCCAGTGATTTGCTGTGCTGGGATGAAAGCCCATCCTCTTCAATCACTCCCCAGCAGAGCAAAATTACCAGTGTCAGGAAAACTCATTTTGTGGCATTAATCAGAATGGATTAAAATGGAGTGTTTTCTGAGCTGCCCTCCGAGAATAACTGTGGAACATCAAAGAGAGCTCCTGATCCACAAAACCAGAATACTGAGTCCTCTGCTTTGAAATATTGTAGTCAGCCAAACATTTATTGGAATGACATGTTAACTGCATTGTGTTTAAAAGCACTTTGGTGTTTAATCACTTGTGTCCTATCTCCACCATTGTAATATAATCAGGTAAGTAATCAACTGGTGTCTTCAGGTGCTTTTGTTGGAGGAGTTTGAAGATCCATTTAAAATCTTGGACTGCTTCTTGATTTTAAATGTTCACTAATGATGGATAATGTACTACCACAAAGTCCACTCAATCAATTAGGAACAAACCTGTTGCTATATATGTTACATTGGCTTGCAGTCCTTTAAACAAGAATCTTTCCCTGGCTGCTTTTTAAGGATTTTTCTTATTTTAAGGAAAGGAACAGCAGACTTTGTGTAGCATTGTGATATTTTATAGTAAAAAAACTTTCTTGCCTTGAAAATCTGTTTTATATAATGTATTTGAATTTGCTACATAGCAACATGTTTGACAAGAGGAAAAAGGCTTTTTTGTAAAACCAGAAATCTGGATTATCTGTGGAATGTGGAAAAGGTACACGAACTAACTTTTCAAAATGTCTCATGCTATTTTTGTGTTTTAAGAAGAATGAAGTATACACAAGCTGCCACATAGAGTAGACATATGTGATATGATTTCCAAAGGCAAAGTGAGAGAAATACTTGTCTGTTCAGATTATTCTCCACTTTATATAACAACCCACATGTACTATAGTTATGTATATGTCATTGCTGAATGGAAAGTATTCATTTGTACTGGAGATGCCCACAGAAACCCTGGACTCTCCAGCACCTCACTGTGGTCACTACTATATAGTCATGATTAAACTGTCTCTTGCCAAGTTCTTGGGACTGTAGGACATATTTCTGTGAAAATGTCAGGTTGATGCCTAGTACCAATAAAAAAAACCCCAAAAAACAAGAAAAGTCACCCAACCAAACACCCAAAAAATCCAAATAAAACGCTGAGAATTGTTAAGAAAGTAATAAAAAGGACAAAACATTGCAATGCCATTGTATAAACAAATCTGTACATCAACTGCACCATGAATACTGCGCAAAAGTCTGCTCTCCCAGCTCAACAACATACAATGCTACGGGAAAAGTGCCAGAAACAGGTCACAAGAATGACCCAAGTTATGCAGTGTCTTCCATACAAGGAGCAAATAAGTTAGGACTCTTCAGTCTGCAAAAGCAGGCAAATGAAGGGAAAATACAACAGACATCTATAAACTAATAAGTGCCATGAAGAGGGTGGATAGGAATCCCTTGTTTATACGATACGTTTAGAATAAAGAAGAGGAGGTGCTTCTTCACCCAATATGAATTCAAACAGTGGAGTAGTTCTGCCATAGGATATTCTGGATGTCTCAAGTTTACCAAAATTCAAGAGAAATCCATGAAGAACTATTACATTTGAGGACACAACTTCTGGCTCATGAAGCTTCTGAACACTGGAGAGTGTTCCGATGAATTACCATCACGTGCTTGCTGGGGTTTTTTGTACTATTTGCTAGGCATTCACTTTTGGCTGGAGACAGTGTGTTGAACTACATAAACCTTCCTCTTGCTGCAGTACAGCTATTCTTACATAACCTGCATTAAATCGCAGTTTAAAAACACAGAAGCTTCGGCACGGAGGACACATGGGGAAGTGGGACAGCACAGCCAGGTGTGTCTGGCACGGGGCTTGGAGGGCACACGGTGTTCCAGGCAGCGCCACTGGGAAGGCTGGAGCATCCTTGAGTCTTTTGACAGGTCTTGTGTAAAAGGCATTTTTTTTCACCAGTGAGAGTCAATTAAGTATGCCAGTGGAACTAAGACTCCGTAAGGTCTTAACTCATTTACATGACTGGTAGAGACTAACATAGCTATTGATTACTGAATTGCTATTTTAAATTTTCTAACAAATCATGCACTCTTTAAACTTGATTAAAAAACTTGCTTGCTTCTTTGTTTTGCCATCACTTCTTTAATTTCAGCATTGCATCCAAAGACAGAATTTGAATTTGACTCACGTGTTCTGATTTCCAAGGAAATGTCTAATCTGTGTTTGGTACTTAGGAGACACAGGACATACGATTTTGGTCTTTTACTCCAGAGGTACATACCTGCAGAGTCACAGAAACAGTTCTGTGATGATGTCTCTCAAAGTTCAAGGTAATACTGGAAAAATGGTTTTGAACTCAACAAGATTTCGTGTTTTGGTTTTATTGTCTCTATCCAAGTAGGATCTGCACATAATGTGAAGGAATATATCATGTGGGAGGCAAGGAAAAGGATCTTAAACAGCCATACACAGGATAATGAAAAAGTTCTTTTTCTTTGAACCAGGCCTGAATTTCTAGCTGTGCAAGTTTTGGAGACAAATTCAAGCATCAGGTTTCAGGAATGCCAAGCTACATATCTGTACTACCAACTACTGCATTTAGAAATAGTCTCTACTTTGCTCTTGCCAGAGTCCCTGGAAGACCTTTGTTTACACTAGAACATTTTAGTACATAAAAAGTTAATTTAAGGTCCAATTCTGTCACATTAATTCACCCTGATCTGTACCTTTCCCTGTGAGTGGGTGGTGCGAGCAAGGTGGCTGGCAGACGTTTACCCTGAGACTTTTTTATTCAAACCGACCTAACTTCAGGGCTAGACTGTGGTATGTCCGCATGTGAAGCAATGACAGACAGTTCCCGAACCATTTCCTAACAATGGGGCTGTGCTGCATCTATAAATCTAAAAAATCTTTCCATAGCACCAAGCAGTGTGTGCGAGTCACTTCCCCTTCTGGAACTCTTTCTCTGCAAAATTGTCACAGTGCTTAGAGAATCATTCATCTGAGGTATCCCAGATGCATTTGTTGTGCCTTTCAAATTATAGCAGAAAATCAGCCTTCAATATCAAGATTAACACCTGTCCTCTGTAGCTGACTCTTTACAAGCTGTGTCTTCATTGTGTTGTTTTGCGTCAGAATGCAGAATCAGTGACCCAACGTCTGCACGTAGGAATTGCATTAATGAAACAGCGGGAGAGCTCCCAGCTTCATCTGGACCAAATTATATATCTAATCAAGTCATATTTAGCTGCAAGCTATCACCGATTGTTGAAACCACTACCAGTGTGATGCTAGCAGCTCAGTTTATACAGGAAAGCTGATTACTTCGGTTTCCAGGGCATTCAGTCAGATCCTTCCTCTGAATATTTATCAATAGTTCAAGAAAAAAAATTCACAGTGTTTTTGTGGGACTGGAATCTCCATCTTATCCTCAGGAAAAAAAAATAGCATTTTAGCTGATACATTTTATACTTTCCCTGCTCTGAGTCAGAATCCTCTGAGGAAAGGATGAGTCAGAAAGTCAAAATAATCTTTGAAGAGACNAAAAAAAAAAATTCACAGTGTTTTTGTGGGACTGGAATCTCCATCTTATCCTCAGGAAAAAAAAATAGCATTTTAGCTGATACATTTTATACTTTCCCTGCTCTGAGTCAGAATCCTCTGAGGAAAGGATGAGTCAGAAAGTCAAAATAATCTTTGAAGAGACAACTACATCTTACGAATGATGACTTGTTACAGAAACCCTCATGCTCAGAGATGATTTCCCACAGAGGGATATGGAAGGGGATGGATACCTCCCACTGACTTTAGACAGGGCCAACCCCTAAACGTACATAGACATTGCAGTGCCTGCTGTGACTGTAATTTGTGTATGTGATCCCAAAGCAACACAAAAGAGTGAGCTTGGTTGCTGCTGCTGGGGTTTCTGTGCCACTGAAGTGCTCAGCACTGCTGAGGGACTGCTCTGGTTCAGTGTTCGGTGCAGGCCACAAAACCCACTGTAAGCAGGGCAGCAGCTTCTCCCTGCTTAGGGTGGGCTTTGTGGCCTGCACCGAACTCTGAACCAGAGCAGTCCCAAGGCTGCCGGGATCCCAGGTGGTCTGGTTTAGGTGTGTTCCCACCAGCTCCCACGTCGCAGTGAAGCAGAGCAGCATTTTGTACAGAGACTTTGCTCTGGGAATGCTGTGGGAGGTGTCACTGAGTGCTGAGCAGACAGAGGCCTTTTGGAGCTAATGCTTTTCTGACACTGTGGCATGCTGTAGGAGATGGTATTCCTCTTCTACATTACATTTTTTGAAAGAGATTGATGTTTGATCCTAGAGGAACTTGGGTGTTTATCCACAAAATAAGGAATTCTCCCACTTCAGGATAATTTTAACTACACCAAGCATACATGAACAAATTTGTTAGTAGAAAGGAGCATTCACTGAAGCCTGAAGTGTAGTCCTAAGTGACAAAGGACATCCAAGTGGCTCTGGCGCTCTCTGAGGCAAGAAAAAATAGATTTACTTCTCTGCTCTGTTGCAACACTTGTACATGTGCCGTAGAAACAATTTGGGTTGGGATTTGTGAAAGTACTGGCTGCCCAAGGATGCAGAGTGCAGACTGCCATCGCTGCCAAGTACCTCCATGGCTCCAGAATGAAATTCAGCACAAGCAGCTGTGGCCTGCGGGAGTGGGGACAAGGGACTGTAAGAGGACGCAGGAGAACTCTGATTGCTTCTGCCTCGCTCACATGTGTGCACTGAAGGTTCGGTATAGATTAGCAGAGGTTCACCCAACCTAGCACTCTTCTAGCCCAGAGAAGGTCACAGGGTGGAGAGGAGGAACAGGGAAAGGTAGCACAGATACTTCCAAGAACAGTCGCCCAGCTGGCACTGATTCACGGCTGCCAGAAAGTTCAGTCAAACATGCCACCACAGCCTAAGGTTTGCAGGAATCTTACCCATGCCCTTTATTATTTCAGAGTGCTGCCCGCAATGTCTATATTGAAGATTTTTCTGCATTTATAGAAAAATAAACTTGCAGCATCCTGCCAGCCTGTGCCTGGGAAGCTGATTAGAACTGAAGGAGTTTTGACACAGTCATACAGTGAGCTCCCAAGTATTGCTTATGAAAAGCAAGACCTTAACTGAGATTATTTCTATGGACAGACGCAGTAAAAACATACTAGTGTTTTTTGGTGGTGCTGAAAGAATGAAGTGCACCTGAATAAAAGAGCTTGGTCAGTGCATTACGCTGGTAAATGAGTGACCACTGTAGCTGTGGTGCATTTTAATAAATAAACCATTTGACAAGAAGAAAAATTACACTGAGGAACACCGAACCACGCCACTTTCAGGAAAGTTGCATACCAATTTCAGAAATCATTTATCAACCTCTTGATTCCATTATTTATCCACCAAAAAAAAGAGCAATAAACATTTTGGTCTCTTCAAATCTGAAAAGAGATTTCTGTGTTTGCCATTTGCCAGGCTTTTGCTGCATGTCACATCAGTTGCAACAAGCTGAGAGACTCAAGAGGGTATTTCTTGTTTACCCCCTGGAAGCACAGACGCAGTGTTTAAGAAAGCTCCACACTTGAGTGTAGGGCTCTTGATTTCAGTCCACAAACAGAACACTCAACACTCCACAGCTGCTTGGATGACAAACCATAAGGAAATGCAGCATGTGACAGCCTGGCACGTCCACCTCAACACAGGTTTTGTCCAGCTTGCTAGAAACAATGGCTCCAATGGCAGGTAATGGGCATAAGAGCTTCCCACAGCTCGTGGGGTACCAATCAGCAGAGCTGAGGAGCTCCATGAGGTCCCTTGCCTGGTGAGTGGGATGTGATGTCACTTCCGACCTCACTCACCAGCAGGGATTTGGACCAGATTGACCTGCCAACAGGCAACCGGCATTTTTCAGGAGAAAAATCTGTTAATAATTGGTTCCTCTGTTCAGCTCTGTTCCCATGCTCTGTTACTGCAGGCAGGACTTCAGGCTTCACCCTGAGGAAAGCTGGAGGCAGCAGCAGCGGTGGGTCCCTTATGCTGGGGCCAGCACACAGATGGTGCAGAGTGCAGTGCGAGGGACCTGTGCTGCTATAGTTGCCTTTTTGGAAAATACAGAAAAGTGAGACACAATACTGTGTGTTTGTGCATGCACAACCACACAACCATCCCTAAGTGGGCAAGTGGCCTGTTTCTCACTTTAGTGGGGATGAAGACCTGCCTTAAAAGGAGAAGAAAGTGTAGTTTAACGCAGAGACCTCACCTTCTCTATAACCTGGTATTTTCAGAGAAGAGCTTTCAAATGGGCACCCTCACTTCATTCATTTCTGTTGCAAGATCAGCAACTTTTGAACTGAAATTATTCCTCTGGCGGGAAGCATCAGACCTCATAGTCTAGAAAGTATAGTACAGGGATATTGCACTTGCTTTAACAACAGAAGAACAAGATTTCTTAAATTACTTGCGGACTAAGAGAATTTGCAGGGCCAGTCTTAGAAAAAGACAAAGGCTGTATGGTTAATCTTGCTGACCAAAGATAATTAGTAAATGCTATTTGCAGAAGTGCTTGAACAAAGCTACACAAATGATTGATGAGAAAAAAAATCTGACAATTTTTTTCCCTTTATCATTGAACTGTCTGTGAATTTTTTGTATTTCTTCCCTATTCAAAATTTATGTGCTTAGTGCTTTCTGAAGATAACCCTTCTTTTATGCTTTATTACTAAGAAGAATTCATCGCATCAGTGGTTTCCAGCCTCTTCTGGGTGGGTCTCCCATCCATAGTCTCATCTTCCTCCGTGACCTCTCCATTCCCAGCAGTCCTAGAGGTCTGGGAGATGAAAGAAGAGGGAGGTTTGTAGCATAATCCATCTGGCAGAGCTTCTTTTTGTTGTATTCTCTCACTCCTCCTTTGGTATTACCTGGGATACAGGAGGGAGTCTGACAACGGTGCCGTGGCCTCTGTGGTTCCCACCCTCAAGTGCCCAGTGCCGTGGGAGGCAAGCTCAGGCTCCCTGCTTCACAGAATCGCAGAATGATTTGGGTTGGAAGGGACCTCTGGAGATCATCTAGTCCAACTCACCTGCTAAAGCAGGTTCACCTAGAGCAGATCGCACAGGAATGTGTCCAGGTAGGTCTTTAATCTCTCCAGAGAAGGAGACTCCACAACCTCCTTGGGCAGCCTGTTCCAGGGCTCTGGCACCCTCAAAGAAGTTTCTCCTCACATTCAGATGGAACGCCCNCCTGATCATCTTCATAGCCCACTGCTGGACTCCCTTCAGTAATTCCTTGTCCTTCTTAAACTAGGGAGCCCAGAAATGGACACAGTACTCCAGATGTGGCCTCACAAGGGCAGAGTAGAGGGGGAGGACAACCTCCCTCAACCTGCTGGTCACACTCTTCTTAACGCACCCCAGGATACTGTTGGCACGGAGTGTATTCTGGTTTGCAGTGGTCTGCAGTGCTGCCTTTCTGTCTCTGCAGCAGAGGAGCTGTGCACGGAGGCACAGCTGGTGCTGGGTGGCCAGCAGTAACGTGCCAGAGCTCATCTGTGGGGAGAGGTTGGACAGCATGTGCACGATTTTTGCCCCTCAGGAGTATTAAATTCTCTTCCCTAACTTCTGATCATAAGTCTAAAACCTGGTTTTCCTATGAAGCACAGTCTGAAATGCACTTGCTGCACAAGTCCATAATATTCACTTCAATATGATTGTTTGGACTAATTCCACGGCTGCATAAGTAGCTTTTGATTTTAGTGGTAGACTGGGATCTAGACATTGGAACTGATTTTATTTGTGACCATCAGGAAAAGTTATTTCTTGTTCTTTTGAGGACTCATTTTAATATTAGTATTGCGCTGCCTCTCTTCTTCCCTTTGACTGGCACATCTTCTTGTAAACATCTTACGGTTTGGGGACTGTCTCTTGCCTTCTGTTTGTTTATTAACACTACCAAGTCCAATCTGGATAGGAATTTCTAAGTGCAACCACAGTACAAGTATTAAAGTAATGGTCACAGCAAACTCATTTGCTACAAGAGCTGTAGAAACTGAACGTAACAAGGAAATACAGCTTTAAGCTATTTATATTTAAGTGAAAATGGTTGAATAGCTTTTTGCATGGTTTATGCAAGTTGAACTCAGATATTACATTTCAGATAGGTTAGTGGATTGAATCAGATAATAGTTGGGGAGGATACTGACACTGTACTAATGAATTATGCTGTTGGGTGGTTATATAGAAAGGAATTACCAACCTCATGAATTTTATACAGTGTGACTGATTGCCTGACAATTTAATGTGGATTTAAGTCCTTGAATAGTCAGCCTCCCAGATGTTTTTTCTCTCTTCTTACATCTCTATTTAGATATCCTTTATCTCTCTCTTTTTATAAGATTTTTTCCATTTACATTTTCTGCAGCAAAGAGTTCTTTCCTCCTCCTAACTCCTTTTAATTCATTCCCCAGTTTAAATGACAAATAAAAGATGTTAGATTTGAAAACTCTGGCAAGTTGCAGAAGGACTGACAAAACCCGAAGTGCACAAAGTCTTGCACGCACCGTGAGGCACTGGAAGTTAATTGCTTATAATTTAGCATCAGTTTATAACATACACACAGGTCATAATCCTATAAACTTTTATGCCTCTATATGAGTTTATTTGCCTGGGTAATTCCAGTAAAGCAAATGAGAGTATACACAGAAGCAGAGTACCTCAGAATAGTATACACAGAAGCAAAGTACCTCAGAGTAAACCTGCACACAGGCTACTCTTAGATTGGATTTAAGCTCCCTGCTCGTGGACTCTCGCACAGGGTCACAGCTGTCCCTGTTGCCAGCCCATGAGGATGCTCCCCAGCGTGGGACAGGTGCAGACCAGCCAGCATTCACTCCACTCAGCACCCAGGTAGTCTGGATGAAGCCCCTTGCAGGAAGATAGGCAAGCTTGATAATGTGGATATCGTCACTCCGTGCCACTTGCCTTCATGGCAAGAGACCAACTCTGCCACTGTTTGCTGTAGTAGAACAAATGTAGCCTTAGATGTCACTACTGTAGAAGGTAAAACTGCAAAGAACACAAGATCCTTGATGTTCTGTGTCCACGGTTGTGTCGGATGTCTGTGGTAGTTTTCATAGCTCGGCCTGTCTTGAGTAGTTGAGATGATGCTTTACTTAGGTACAATTTTCGGATGTGACTTTATTTTTTCTGAGCTTTCTGGAGCTTCTTGAAGTTGTCCTGCTCTTCGTCCTCATCCCTTCCTGCACATGGGCTTCATGAGGTCCAGAAGTCCCAGCTAGCTCCTTCAGTGTGGTTTCCTCTGTTGATTTTCCAGCTCAAACATAGAGAGCAATCAGGCAGCTTGGTACAGTGTGGATTTTCAGAGACATTTTGTGGCACAAGGCAGTTGGGCTGAGCCATAGGGATTAGGTTAGCAGTGGCAATTCTGACCCATTTCTCAGGACCAGAATGAACAAACTGTTCTCTTTGCTGAAACTATTTATGAGCTAATGTCTGATTACAGAAAATGTGCCTTTTCTTCTCTGTTCCACCTTTCCTGGAAATGTTGTCAGCATTAACAAATGCTCTTCAGTAACTAGAAAAGAATAATTCAAGCTCCTTATTGCAGGAAGGAGTAGTATGCTTGTAGAGTCACGGGATTTATTAATTACCTTCCTTTAATGCATTAAATCCTTACCAGTTTGGAAAATGCAGCATTCATTTCAGATACTGCAAAAATACCATTAAGATTGGGGCTTTTTATAAAGTATGTGCGAAACAAACCTGTAAAAAAGACACTTGCAGAAGTAGAGCCTAGAATTGCTCTTCTGAGTTAATAAAGAGCAAAATTAGGTTCTTGATGCGGCTCAGTATTTGTAGCATCTCAGTTGCTTAGTGTTTGAAAAATATTTGTCTGCAATACCCGTTAAATTTATTACCAAGCAGTCTCAAAATCCACAGTTTCATTCTGATACATGCTTTGGAATGAGGCTGTAGCTCCAAGAATGTCAAGTCATTTCCAGGTGCTTTGGGAGATCTCTGACGTCTGCCCCAGCTGCACAAACTGAGGAAAAGTCTGAACCTTTTTGAATCATTCTCTGAAGAGAGGGAGAGAGCCATCAGCCTTGTTTTACTCCTGTCTGTTAGTGAATGGGCTTATTGCTCTGTTAAAAGGCCAATACAGGCAGAAATGTTATGAAGAGGTCATATATCCTCTCACGACTGTTAACATGATGAGCTAGAAAATGCGCTGTGACACTAAGAAAGATGCTCTGTGCTGCTCCAAAGAGAATTTCAGTCCAAACCTGTGAAGAGTCAATGCTAAGGACTAAGGTAACTTTTACTGTTTGCTTTTATTAATAATTGCTTTCATACTGCACATTGCCATTTTCTTTTCTTTATCCCTTTTCTCAAAGTAACGTCAGATCACAAGGATAAAACGATGAAAAAGATTTGTTTGTAACACAGTGCGTCGATAGTAGGCTGTCAGCTTTACTGTGGTGCTTTTCAGGCCATGCACGTGAAAATACAACCCAAAATCAGCCATAGTAACATAAAATGATACAGGGAACTTTCAACAGGGAACTTGTAAAGAAGGAGCTGGTGAAACTTTATATCTCAGTGTTGTTCCCTTCTGATATCAACAGGAGTACTACAGTCTTCCTATTAAAAAGGCTATGGGACTGTGTGAATAGCTAAGAAGGAAATTAAGTAACGGAGAAATGGATACTACAATTGGCAAGGATATTTCTGGAAGTGGTAATATACAGGAAGAGGTGGTAATTTAGCATAGTATACCATATGATCAAAACAAAACAAAATTGAAATAAATTATTTTGGGCTAAGAAGGATGTCTTAACTATAATTTTGTTCTATTTTATACGATTAACAGTACTTCCTACAGAGAAGGAAGTCTTAACTATAATTTTTGTTCTATTTTATATAATTTGTAGTACTTCCTACAGAACGGGTAGCATTTGCATAAATCTTAGTGGTGTCTTTAACATGACTGACATATTTCATATATGTTATTTTTATTTCATATTCTTCATTGATTATCAGCTAATGGTGGCAGAGACACTGTCATTGCTATTCTTTTAATGGAATTGCCACATAAAATACAATATAGGAAATCTAACTTGGTGCAGGAAACTCCATATTCTTTGAAAGTTTGGAACTCCTTTTTTTATACAGAAGACAAGCTCTTTTATACCTGGGCTGTTAGCACATACCCACTTCACAAAGCATTAGTTTACTGATGCACATCTTATGTGAAAGTTTCATTTCATAGTACAAACAGTCCTAAACAACCAAACACATAAAATTCACACTGAAGAATAGTGTTATTTTCCTCTAAATTTAATATAGCATGCAGAAAGTGGTTTTATAATGCACTGAAAACCGCATAATGAAATGAGAGGAGCATATTCAAGAACAGAATATGTTAATGTTAGCCCCAGGAAAACACAATTCCAGATTACCAAATTTGAATGACACATGGTTTTCATCAAAAAATTATTTACAGATCTGATTCTTATGAAACTTTAAGTTAAAAGAATCCACAAACCATGAAGCACCATTTGCAAGAAATTCTCAGTATTTTTAATATATGTTTGAAGCTGTAAGACAAGGTGATGGAAACCATACACCTTAAAACTCTCTTTCTCTGGAAAAAAACCCATCAAATTTGTGCCAGAACATAAGGAGAAAAGTATCTTCTAGAACATGTGGTTTCAAGATCTTAGTCCATCAAAGGATGCTAATCCCTCCCACAAAGGCAGCTCTGCCTGAAAAGTTTCATAGGCTTTCAAAAGAGACTAAAGGAGACTTTAGAAAGAAACTAAAGTGCCTCAAGGATCGGTATTGGGGCCAATATTATTCAATATATTCATTAACGATTTAGATGAGGGACTAGAGTGTACTATCAGCAAGTTTGCTGATGACACTAAACTGGGAGGAGTGGCTGACACGCCAGAGGGCTGTGCTGCCATCCAGAGAGACCTGGACAGGCTGGAGAGTTGGGCAGGGAACAATTTGA